>WURV02180831.1:0-13297 GCA_011762755.2 Epimenia babai
CCGCTTCGATGCAGACAAACTAGAAAAGGCTCTGGATAATCTTTTAGCCAATGCCTTTAAGTTCACCGGGTCGCTGGGCAAGATTCGGGTTTCGCTGGAAAAGACGGATGGGAATGGTTTGAAGCTCAGTGTTAAAGACACGGGAGAAGGGATCCCCAAAGATCAACTGGAAGCCGTATTCGATCGCTTTTTTTACATTAGGGAACCTGGTTCAGACAAACCTGCAAGCTCGGGTATCGGTCTTTCGCTGGCTAGGGATTTGATTCGCCTTCACGGTGGCGACATCGAGGTTTTCAGTGAATGGGGATTTGGCAGCGAGTTCACGATTACCCTTCCTCAGGGATGTATCTGCGAGCAGCAACCACCGCCAGCGGGCGACGGGGAATCTACGCAAAAGCCGGAATCTCCCCGTCGCGACGATCCACCAACATCTATCGAAGATGAGACCCCCGGGAAATTCAAGTTCGTAGAGACATCCATGGAAGGCGCGAGGCGTCCCACGATTTTGGTCATTGAAGATCATGAGGAAGTCCGTGCTTATTTACGGCAGAGGTTGGCCACTGTTTATGACATCAAGGAAGCGGAAACCGGTGAGGAGGGATTGAAAGCGATTCGCCAGAGCGAGCCGGACCTGATTCTCAGTGACGTCATGATGCCTGGATTGGATGGGTTTGAATTGTGTCAGCAGTTAAAGGGGGATGAGCGTACGAGTCACATCCCCATACTGCTTTTGACTGCCAAAGCAGAGTTAAAACACAAGCTGGAAGGTCTCGCCCTCGGCGCCGATGACTATCTTGTCAAGCCCTTCAGTTCGAGCGAGTTGATCGTTCGCATACAAAATCTACTGGAGAGCAGGCGTCTTCTCCGCAGCCATTTTAGTGGTCGGCTCTTGCTCGAACCGGCCAATATCGACGTCAGCTCGGCTGATGAAGCCTTTTTGAAAAAAGCCCTGAGCATCACCCAAGCTCACTTGGAGGATGACCGATTTGGGGTAAGCGATTTGGCCGATGAAATCGCTCTCAGTCCCAGGCAGCTCCAGCGCAAGCTCACAGCCCTCACCGGCCACGGGCCGGCTGCGTTTATTAGAAACACCAGATTAAAGCGCGCGGCGCAACTACTTGAGCGACGCGCGGGTTCCGTGGCGGAAATCTGTCACGCGGTCGGCTTTAAAAACCCTTTCCATTTTTCTAATTTATTTCGAAAAACCTATGGCAAGTCTCCACTGGACTATGGCGCCAACCAACCCGTCGAAGCAAATTAAAGACGCCTCACTTCACCATATCGGACATCGGTCTATCTCCATTCGGACATAACGGCAGAACAAAGGCATTCGTCCGGCATTTAATCGCCGGAGCCACTAGCTTCTAGGTCAATGAGCGATGCTCGGGTCATTTTTTCAGCGCTCCTAAAGGTGCCTTCTCCCGAGCCATCGTGCCTATTCGTCTGGCAGTGCCAGTCCTGTGGAAACCCTTGTCAGCTCTCATGGTTGGCATTGCCTCAACCTCTGGCCATTCCCACCTTTTATTTTAAGGAGTATCGATATGAGGAGAGTCCTCGCTATACCTTGTTTCTTGCAAAGTTATATCCCAATCATGACCTTTTGGCTCTTGGTGATGGGTCTACCACCCTTGTTTGCCCAAACAGGGGTGAACTTATTAAACGATCCCAGCTTCGAGTCGGGCACGTTGGCGCCACCCTTTGTCCAGGCGTCCAACGGTACGCTTGCCATCCACGTGGGTATCGGTCAAATCCAGGCTCACAGTGGTATCCGCTACCTGACCCTGACAGCTTCCGGCCAGGATAGTTATTCCAGACCTTTTCAGACGGCCAATGGTGCCGTGTCTGCGGCAACACAGGGCGATCAATTCAACTTTTCCATTTGGGCCAAGGCTTCCCAAGCGGGGATTCCTGTTCAACTGCGCGTCTTCAGTCTGGATCATACCTACGCCATTGTCGATATCGGGGTGGTCAACGGCACCGCGACGGCGAACTGGCAAGAGTTCAGCATGACTTATACCTGTCCTGCCAATACAGCCCATGTCGGGATTCGAGTCGACAATGACGGCTATCAAACGGCCGGTGGTTCTGTGGATGTTTATTGGGACGATGCCAGTCTGGCTAAACTTGAGACAAATCCGCCTGTATTCCACCTGGCCTTCGAAGAAGGCAGCGGCACAACGACTGCCGATTTCAGTGGCAACGGCCATCACGGTACGGTGAACAGCGGCATGCAGTGGTCAACCGAGGCCTTGGTGGGCGGCGCCTTGTATTTTGATGGCTCGGGGACTCAATTCGTCACCGTCCCGGCGGACCCGGCATTCGACTTTGCTGGAGATTACACGGTTTCCGCTTGGGTCAATCCGGACCCGGCTGCGCTCAATGGCGTCTTGGGTATCGCCGGTAAGAATGGTGATGGCTGGGGCATCAGCTTGGTCCACGGTCGCGCCAATTTCGGGCGCCATGGCTGCTCCAACTTCAGCTCCACCACCGTACTCGAAGCCCACAAATGGTATTACCTGGTGGGCGTTTACCGCGAAAACGGTACCGAAGAGCTCTTCGTCGCCGATACCACCGGCATCCTTGAAACCACGACGGGTAGCCTGAGCGATGGCAACTGCAACAACGACCAAAGTGATGTGATCATTGGCCGGCACCGTGCCGATACGAACAAGGATTTCAAAGGTTGGATCGACGAAGTCAAGGCTTATGATCAGGTTCTCACCCAAACCGACATCTTGGAACTGATTCAAATTGATGCTGCAGGCGCGGCTTTCAGAACGACCGATGCCGAAACTCAACCGCTGGATATCGAAGGCTATCGCGGGCTTATCAACGACAACGTTTTTTACAGCGATTTAGAAATCGACAACGTCAACACCATGAATGGTAATTTGGTGGTCAACATTCCCGTCGGTCAACGCTTCAAGGCCGGTCCCAATTTCGAATGGGGCCTGAATTTGGTTTACAACGCCAATTGTTGGGAACTCGCCAAAGATCATCCCGATGGCACTCCCGTTCCCGATAACTTGCCGGTTCGCACGCCCATGTATACATCTAATGCGGGTGCCTGTTGGAAGGTGGATCTGGGTCGACTTTTCCACCGTGAGGACCCTAATAATGGTGATGAGGCCGATGTGCGGAACTGGCCCAACCGAAGTGATTCTCGCTGGTTGTACATCGCGCCGGACGGCAGCAGAATCTACTTCGAACACGATGCAAACGGTGTTTTTTACAGTATTGGCGAATCGCTGATTCGGCTCGTGGATGACACCGATGTGACGCTAGAATTCCCCGATGGTATGAAGCACACCTTTTCTCCCTACAGCGGTGCGGATTGCGATTTTGCCGGCTTCTGTGTGCGTCTGACAAAAATGGAAGACAGCTTCGGCAACGAAGTCACTGTAAATTATCTCGAAGAAACCAGTAACAAACCCAAGTGGGAAATCAAGGATGCCCATCGCACCGTCACGATTAACTTCAACAAAACTCAGGCCGCGAATGGCGATAATGACGAAGGTGATCTCTACATGGTCGTCGACAACATCGTCTTCCCAGCTTTCACAGGGACGGCTACCTGGGATTTTGAATATGTAACTAAGCAGCGGATGATCCGAGGATGTAAGGGCGGAGGACGCGGCGATACCTCTTTGAGGCATATGTCAGCCCCATTGCTTTCCAAGTTGAAAATTCCCGAGAGCGATACCGGCGAGTACACTTTCACAACGCATGCAACAGACTTCGTAGGTAGTGATGTGGATTGCAACGTGAGCGATATGCGTGAGATCTGCGAGCAAACCTGCGACGATCTTGCCGCTAAGCTGGAAGAGATCGAACTCCCCACCTTATCGCGACTGAAATATGATTGGGGTACCTTTTCGCTACCTACCTCTTGCAGTAATTTCTCTATCAACCCCAACAATCAAGAGGAAGGTCCTGATACAACCTCAACCTACGGTGTCGTGCGTCGCGAGGTACGCTATTCCGGTGGCTCTTTCAAATCATGGACAACATATGATCAACAACTGGCGGAGTTGACCGCGGGAACAGATCCCAACGATTGTCATCGCGCTCATTTGTCTATCACCGATGTCGTTCAGGGACCGGCGATCAACAACAAATACCCTGTGACGCGGCAGTACCATGCCGTCTCACGAACCACCGCCAGTTTGGAAGACATTCCGAATTCCGGTTTGTGGCACCCCCGTTACTATGGGCTTCCCGCTAACCTGGCCAATAACAGCTCGATCTCTCCGAGCAATTTTAGCTATAACCAGCGTGTTTACTTATCCAAAGAAGAAGCGGCCTGTAATAATCCGGCCTTCGATAGCTCTTGCACGGACACGCGCAAGACGTACCTGGCGCATGCTATCCGCAGAGCGCCGACCGGTTGTCTCACCAATTTTGATGCCCCGGAATGTGCCCGGAAAGACGACAAGATCTTGGCGAAACGGCAGACTTACGAGGATGCTGATAACGGCGATAAGTTCATCGATACGATGTATTCTCTCTACGATGGTCTGGGCCGTTTTCGTCAGGAGCAAATAACCAGTAATTTCGAAAACAATGCTTCACAAACCATATTCACTCATTACAACCCAGGTGTTCCCAATCTCTCTATTGATGCCAACGGCATCATTACGGGCAACCAGCCCCGGCCTTCCGTATGGCTTTTCAACCTCATGGACCGTAAAGAGGTCACCAGAGACAACCGCACCACTATCGAAAAGTACATCTATGACAGTACGGGATTCCTGCAATGTCGCCGTACCCTTGCCGGTACCAGCGATAGTGATAGCGATTTAGCTGGCTACTTCACTAAAAACGCCGAGGGTTTTCCTATTTGGGAGGAATATCGCGGTGGCGATGGTGGCACGATCGCATCTTGTGAAGCAACGGCCGATAGTGAATTTGTCCTCAACCACATTTACCAATACGGTCAACTCCGACGCAGCCAGTACAAGACCTCCGTCGGTGGCACAAACGTGGGGCCCTTGGTGGTGGATAAAACAATCAACCAGAATACCGGATTGACAAGTAAGAGCTGCGATCATCAAGTCAATCCTACCCATTGCGTGGATTTCGACTATGACAAAGTGGGTCGGCTCACGGATCAAAAACCAGCTAAATTCGCGGATATCGAGTTGGATTACACACTCTACGGTGGTGGAGGCGGCGGTAAAGTCGCAGTTAAAAGCAAGGACAACACTACCGTTTTGGATGAAGCCGAATTCATCTACGATGCTTTTGGACGTGAAATCCGGAAAAGGCACACCACAGCTGCGGGCTGGGTTCGCCAGGATATCTTTTACAACACCTATGATTGGACGACTACGGAAACGACCTTCCAAACGGATGACAACCATTTCAACGTGAACTTACGAACACGGTTTGATGAGTACGATATCTATGGTCGCGTCGGTAAGGTCACGAATCCTGAAGGGGACATGACTCGCTACGGCTACGGAACGATTGGCAGAATTGATGTTCGGGCCACCGAACACAAGGTCGGGTCCCTCACGGTGCGCGAACGAGAAGCCTTCGATAACCTGGAGCGGGCCGTCGAATTGGAAGAAGGTGCGGTGAAGACAGGCGAAACCTGGGGTGCTCCAGTGCGCCGCCAGGAGACATTTTTCGCAGGTGATCGTACGCAATCCAAAATGAGCTCGGGAAGTGGCGGCGGATCCCAAAGTCGCTATGTTTACACGGACGGGCGTGGCTTCACCTACCGCGAACAGCATCCTGAGTTCGCGAATCTCTCAACCTATTACGAATACGACTCACGAGGGAATCTTATTGAGGAACAGTTTCCCGGGAGCCTGGTTCGCAACCACCAATTTGACAAGGCCAATCGCCGAACTCGCGTTTATGACAACAACGGCAAGAACATCAAAGAGTTCAGCTACAACACGCGCGGTCAGCTCACCCAATCCATTCGGCACAATTACCTCACGAGTGCCAACACCTTTGGCCACATCGACTTTCTGCTTTTTGGTGATGCGGAAATCGATATCCAAGTGATTGAAGATTATAGCTACAACGACCAGGGACTCCTGAATACTCAGACGACGACAGTGGTCAGAGAAGGGTCCGGTCCGGCAACCGATCTCTTCAAGGCGTCTCAATCCTGGACCTATACGGTTCGGGGCGAGATAGCGAGTGTTACCATGCCAAACTGCACCGTCGGTTGTAATACGTCGGGCGCACCTGCACGAACCCTGGATTATCTCTATGCCAAGGGTGATCTCACCCATATCCAATCCGGTGGTACCGATCTCATTCAACAGACTTATCACGCCAACGGCGTGGTGAAGGAAGTTTCCTACTTTGATGGGAGTGGTGCCCTTGCAACCAAGGATGAGTTTTATACGGTTGGCACCAATGGTGAGAGCATGCGGCGCATTCGAAAAATTCGTGTCGTCGATGCTGCCGACAATCTCCTGGCAGGTACCGGCGATTATGCCTATGACGATTCGGGCAATATTACCGGGATCAGTTCGACCATTTCCTATACCTACGACACACTTTCCCGACTCACCGAGAGTTCCGGTAGTGGCGTTGTTCTCCCATCCACCTACTCATACGATGTCTTCGACAACCAACTCACGGCGCTGAATATGCCTTTTGGCATCAACCAAACCACCAACCGTCTGAATACCCTTGATGGCTTATCCGTGTCCTACGATGATCGCGGCAACCTCACGCATTGGGGATGTTTCGATGTCAACTACGATGCCATGAACCAACGATTTGCGGTCCAGTGCGATAACGGCAACGGGGGTTTTACCTATCAGGGTATCTACCTGAGCAATGCCAGTGATCAACGGGTGGTGGTCTTGGATCGTATTCCATACGATTCAAGTCAGGTGCCCGACGGTGACGTCAACACCATACTCTTCCTTCTGCGGGATCAAAACGGCAAGTTGTTGCGCGAGTTCCGTAGCGAGGAAATCATTCCCGGCGGTGGCGCGGCTTGGACCTATAAGGACTATGTCTGGGCTGGTGACGCCCTGCGAGCCATCTATGACCCAGCGGTATCCAGTGATCGTCTTGACACGCATTTGGATCACCTCGGAAGCCTGCGTCTCATCACCATCGGTCAAACGGTCGATTCTTGGCAAGGTTACGGTGCTTTCGGTCGCCAAACCGGCAATATGACTGAACAGCGCATCGGTTTCACCGGCCACGAATTGGAGCGTACCCATCCTGCGGCGACGGAACCCGAGCAGCTGGAAGGCGGTGGCGTGACCTACAACATGATCGCCCGCGGCTACCTGCCCGGAATTGCACGTTTCCTGAGCCCGGACCCTGCCAAAGCTGGATGGAACCACTATGCCTATGCTAGCAACAACCCCATCACCCGCGTCGATCGGACTGGGCTTGCCGATGCTGAAGTAAGTGCCGAAGAAGCACAGCAAGGGGATAGTTTTTATGATGATTTCTCAGCTTTCTTAAAGGCTGGAGGCGTCAACGCTGCTGTCGGTGTAGGTGGATTACTCTTTGAACTAAAAGGCAAGAGGATGGAAAAAGCATCAGGAAAATTAAAAATTCAATTGTTAAAAGAATTAAGAGAACTTTTTCCCAAAGGTTCCGAGAAGTTATTCTCTGACAAGGTCAAACTGCTACACCATAGAGCGGCGGTTCATCTCTTACGAGATAGTAAAAAAGCTGCCGCTTTAGTCAAAAACCTAGGCAGGGCATTTGGAAGGACCAATATCGTAGCGAGCGTGATTCTGTTCGCCGGAGAAGTTGGCTACACCTACTACATCAATTCTTCTAACGCACAAATTCAGAGGGATGTGTTTGGGTATTCGCCTGAGGTTGAAAGGGCACAGAAAGCCGTTGAGGCTGCGAGAAAGGCCCAAAGGCAACAACTCATTATGGGCGCGGATAATAGCGTTACCAAGTACTAGGCCAAATTAATCCTAACCGCAGCGGGGCTCATCGGGAGCCTCGCTGCTTTCACTTCAAGTTGGCTACAAGCAAGGCTGATCGCATTTACGCTCTTCTTCCCGCTTTCAAGGAGATAGCCTTTCTTGGCCGAAATTTGCCAATTACCTCATTGGAATTTTCCAGAATAGGAGCCTACCATTGTCTAGATATTTAATATTATTCCTTGGAATCTTTTCTTTTTTTGGGCCCACAAACGATTTTTTGTCTAGGGTTCCATCATCCCCCTCGTCGACAGTGGTTGTCACCGTTAACGGATCACACATTAATCAAGGCGATATCGAAGAACACACCAAAAATTGGCTCGTGCTATTAAGGAAACAATACGAGAATCAACGGGATCGCATCTTTGAAATAGCGCTTCAAGGATTGATCGAGGATGAGCTCATTCGCGTCGAGGCCGAATCCCGGCGGCTCTCTCCCCAGGCGCTGTTAGAGCTGGAAATTGCAGGCAAAATCGAGCCCGTCACTTCAGCCGATGTGGAGCAATGGTTCCTGGCTAAACCGAATCGCGCCAGAGACGCTGCCAAACCGTCTGCCAGGTCACGGGCGAAGGAGGAGCTCACGCGAAAACGTTTGATTGCAAGGCATGGTGAGCTGATGGAGGAACTGCGCAAGAAAATCCCTCATCGCGTACTTCTGGAACCTGCAAGAGTTTCTTTGGACCCAACCGGTGCACCTTTTCGCGGTAATCCCAATGCGCCGGTCACCATCACGGTGTTTTCCGATTTTGAATGTCCCTTCTGTGGCGACTTGGTGCTGCCGATTCATCAACTTGAGGAGACTTATGGCGATCAGATCAAAATTGCCTTCCGCCAATTCCCGCTTCAGGAGACCCACGCCAAGGCGTTGCTTGCAGCAGAGGCAAGTTTGTGTGCCATGGATCAAGGCCGATTCTGGGCCATGCACGATGCACTTTTTGCCAATCAAAGCACCCTGGATGAGGAGGATCTGCGCCGAATCGCCTTGGATATAGGCCTCGATCCGGAACAGTTCGGTAACTGCCTCTCGTCACGAGAAAAAACGGCTGTTGTTCTGGCAGACATTGCCTTAGGTGACGCTGCCGGCGTCAGTGGGACGCCGACGGTCTACGTCAATGGCAGACGGGTGCCGTTTGCCCGAGGGACGCCTAAGCACGAACCCATGGCAGCGCTCATCGAGGATGAGCTGAGGCGTCAGGCCGAGAGACCGTTACTGGCGGGTCAAGGCAATCAGGCTGGCATTGCTGTCGTCGCCGATCGCCGCATCAATCGCGAACAACTCGAGAAACGCGCTGCAGCCATGCTTACGCCGCTTCAACAGCGCTACCAGCAAAAGCGTACCGAAATTCTGGCCAGTGCTCGCGAAGAACTCATTGAACAATCCCTCCTCCAAGCGGAAGCCCATGCGCAAGGCACTTCTCCGGATGAGCTCTTAGCTGCCCGGATCGATGCCAAGGTCCAGCCTGTTTCAGCCGCTGAAGTGTCCCGCTTCGTGCAGGCCAATCCCCGTCGTTTCGGGGGTGTAAACGGCTCGAGAAGCCGAGAACAAGCCAGGCGTTTCCTGATGGAGCAGCGCAAAAAGCCCCACCGTATGGCGCTGATGCAGCAACTACGAAAGAAATATCCCGTGCGCTACTTGGACTAATCGGAGGTGAAAATTGGTAGATCTCCCACGATCTTTTGCAGCATAAGACCAAGATTTTAAGCCCTGCTCGATTTAATCGAAGTAGAACGCTTTTGCCTTAAATTTGGCTCAGGCCAGCCAAATTTATGTCTGCTTGGAGTAATATGCATGGCGTCTGATCGCTGCTTCTAAGGGCATTCCCGGCCTTTTGGGTGCATTTTTATCAATAATTTCAGCATTTTTGACTGTCGCAGATAGGAGTAACGCCAAAGTCAGAAAGCCCCGCGAAACCGGAGCAGGATGGTCTATGGGGCTACCCTTCGTCGCTTGGCATTTCCTCTCATGTGAGCAAAGCGCTGGATTTAGTAATATTTTCGTTCAGCCACCCAAAATAAGTGACCAAGGCCTCCAGCTAATTCCGGTGTTTATTCACAACATCTTGATGAGATTGTTGAAACTGGGAACGGTGAAGGTCGTGGTTCGGTGAAGTGCTTCCTTGAAAAGGGATATTGGTATAAAGAACGGCCTGGTTCTGCACAAAAACCCATCTCGATGTTTCAGGGAAGTTAAGCGACGTTTGCACGACCTCACCCTTGCTGTTGATCGTCTGCAGCTGGGTGTCGCCACTTTCACGGAACCAAAGTCTGTCTGATCCTAGGAAAGCATCCTGCACGTCTTCCTGGTTATGGATGAGCGTCAATTGATCTCCGTCTAATTCGTAAAGTGCCATGTCGAAATGCGGCTTTTGCCGTTTTTGAAATTTTTTGGTTTTAAGCAATATTAAACGGCCACTCGGTGAGATCTCCACGATGGGCTGTTCGCCTTTAAATTTGGCGGTGGCCTTTACCTGTTGGTCAGGAAGGGATATGACCTTGATGGTTTTGACATTGGAACTGGCAGTGACAAGAAGCGGCGCTTGTTTTGCGATGTCGAAATGGGAATAGGCCTCATGCATGGCGAGCATGGGCTTGCCGGTCTTATCCAAAATCATGCCTTGGTGATAGAAATGCGAACCGCTGCCAAATACCTGTAACCCGTGTTTGGTTTTTGGTTTTTGCGGGGTAACCATTTCTCCAAAAGGATCCTTGAGTGGAGGATATTTTGAAAGCAGGAACAATTTTTCAAAGGAAGCATTTGCTGAAAATCGGTGGACACCTTTTTTAGGGTGAAAGAGAAAAGGGGTACCATCACCGTTTTCGGGCGGGACAAGGTGAAGGAGCTTTTCTGCGTGTTGAGGAAAAAAGTGCATAGCTCTTAGAGGTTTGGCATTTTTAATTTTGACGGAGCCATTCTCCGGATCGATGAGGAAAATGTTTGATTTGCCGGCCAATACAAGGTTCTTGTGCTCAGGGCCCCAAAACATGCTAGCAAAAGGATGGAACAAAGCGTCCATGAGTTTTTGAGAAGGGCGTTCAGCAATCGTAACAATATGCCTGGCATGTTTGGAAAGCGCATCGTGAAAGGGTGTTTGCTTCGTTCGCGCGTCTGCTTGAAACCGGAACAACATTTTCAAAGAGCCATCCGATTGCCTCAAAAAGATACTTGGTGCCTGACCGTTGAGTTTCTGGTGGGCAGCAAGGAATGCAATCTGGTTGTTCGGTCCGTTGACGGCAACACGGGAAATCCATCGAAAGTAGCTAACCTTCTCACCTCGATCACTGGTCCAATAGTAATCAGGCGCCATGGATTCGCCGTTACTGAAGTAAAAAAGTTGATTTTTGCCTTTATAACCCTTTGTTTTGATTGTGGGGTTATCTGCATAAGCCACGATTTGGAAATCGGCTTCCGAATGGGAATCGATGGCATAAACGTTCAATCCTGCCAACATCCACAAGAAAACGAACATGATCGTATCCTTCATTGTTAAGGGTCCTATATGTTTTTATTAGGTGGGGCAACAGATAGATTTGCCCTGGGTATGACCCCTTCTGTTAAGTGGGGGACAAACAAGGATATCAAGTTCTACCAAATCATGGAACTGTCTGATTTTAAATACGATCAGTTAATAAATAAAGATAGGCATGTTATCGATTCCCGCTATTCGAGATATCCTCAATCCTTACCATTTCGAACCACTCTTAATGGATGATTCTGTAGACGAAGCGTTACCGTGACGCCAATTTTTTGATTTAGATAAAAAACAACGTGGGTATTTGCAGCGATGGACCTAAGCTGAAACATCAATATGGATATGCTTGTAGAGCAGGACGAAACTTGGGTTTTCAACTTCAGATGTTGAACGTGAATTCGGTAAAAGGTGATGTCAAGGCACGCTTGGGAAGGGAAAATAGCTGATCTGGTCTCTTCATCATGCCACCACCAAATTCTCTTAACTCTGCGTTATTCTTTTCTAGATCTTTGATCCATTTTCAGTACAGGACACAAGGCTTGGCGTCTCATGCTCATGAGGCTGAATTTATCACCCGTAGGTTCACTTCGGAGGGTTTGAATCCACCCCTTTTGGATTGAAAATCCCCCCGATGCGATGTTCATGTCCACAGTCTCAGAGCCTGAAAACCTGTGAAACGAATGCAATGTCTATTCGTCCTATCAGAAAAAATGAGGTCGATTGTTTCTGGGATGCGGCGCCTTATTCAAGGGAAACTCTTCCAAATTCCAACCCAGTGGTTTCCATGACCGCCAGGAAATATTCATAAGTTTCAGGGTCAAACTGTTCCATGCTGAGGAGGTTACCAACTTCGTCAAAGGTTCCCTCGAAAGTGGCGTTGTTTTCAGTGTCCATCACAAACAATTTAATTTCGCCCTGTTCATTAATGTGTGAGTTACTCACATAGGGGCCGGCAGGAAAAAGTTCCAAAATATGGCTCGCCATAACCGAATCATTTCCTAAAGGTGCGATGCCTTTAACCTTTAAAACCTCACATTTTCTTGTATAAATTTTGTAATAGCGGACTGTAGGTTGATTATTGACCTTCCTGAATTGAGTAAAAACTACAAAACCATCGGCGCCATGGCTCGCCTGGCAAATGGTTGCTTGCGAACCTAAAAGAGCAATCGACCCGAACCAATCTTTACAAAAGGTCATGGATGACCATTTGAGACACCCAACAACATCGGGTCCGGCCCCACCGGGGAAATTGCTGGCGAATGTCATTCCCGTAGTCAATAGAAGGCATAAGAGACCATGTTTCATTTCAGAATCCTCCACACATTTGTTTGTTTCTGCATTGGATGAACGCTAACATCCAGGACCTTTTGAACCGAAGTTACTACCCTCACGAATTACAGTGACAAAACTAATCAAGGCAGCACCTTGAATTGGCAGATCGATTACGATTACAAGTTGGTTATTGTCATGGGATCCTTTTGGCTTATGGAGCCCGGGACAGGTCGATGATCAGAAAAATGGGGTGGGGGGAATTCCTCCAGGTCGAATCGCTAACTTTGTGACAGACATTGGCCTTACGCAGAACTTAAATCAGAGGGGATGCTTTTCATCAGAAAGAGGGATCATTGAAGTAGCAAAGTACCTGAGCAGGTTGTGGAATTTTTTTTTGACATGACAAATGTCACGGAAAAAAGTGATGTTTGCCCGGGGCGATAGCGTCCCCAATCTTGTAAAGTTCAAGTATCCTGCAAAAATGTCGATGAGATTTTATCGTAGATCCGCACCCTGCGAAATCGCCACAGCTCGCGTCATGAATTCGGTAGGCAAAGCGTAAAGAAGGAGAACCAGGTATGAGTATCAAAGGGACGATTTTAAGTATCATTTTATCTTTGATGA
>WURV02180842.1:0-13296 GCA_011762755.2 Epimenia babai
ATGGCTGCTTAGTGTATAAGTCATATACTAATAAGCTGAAATGTTAATTTTGTGGTATCATCATTCCAGCCAACTCTGCCCGCTCCAGCAGGAACAGCACCCGCAGCCGGGTGGGGTCGGTCAGGGTCTTGAAGACCTTCTGCAGGGTCTCGGAGCTCATGGGGTCGAGAAATCTATCACTTCATCGGGTTAAACGGATGAAGTTCTCAATGACATCATAAGCATTTATTTTTCATAAGCTTCCGTCCACTTGTGTCTAACACCGCTGTGGCAGAACCGCTCCCCGCAGCGCTCAGGTCCGCTTCCAGAGCTTCTTGGTGCCGCCCTGGGACCAGAGCATGCTCTTGCCCTCGATGTAGTAATCCCAGGTCTCGGAGCCACCCCCGGCCCAGTCGAGGATGATCTTCTTGCCTCGGGTGCGCCACCTGCCCCGGTGCTCGACACCCTTGCCACTGTCGGCGTGGGAGGAGCCGGTCTGGTGGCCGCCGTTGTCGTGGTGGGTCATGCCGGCCATCATCCTCCCACCCTCGAGGCAGGTGCCGTCGGCCTTGAGCACCATGTTGCGGATGGTGACCGAGGAGAAGGTGCCAGAGATGTAGGTATTGGTGTAGCGCCAGGAACCGACCAGGCCAGCGGGCCTGCTGACCTTGGGCTTGGCGAAGTCCATCGAGGCGAAGATGCGTGCCATCGCCTGCTGGCGGGACGCGAATCGATCTGGGTCACTGAGCGCAAGGGTGCCCAGGGCCTTCCCCTCCACCAACCGCAGCCGCATCTCAGCACGGAGTTCCTTGCCCTGGTTCTTGCCGGCAAAACCCATCACCAGGGCCTTGGCACCGGCCACGGTCTCCTGCTTCGGCCTGCCCTGCAGGGACATGAAGGGGAACATCTGCGCCACCATCGCCGTCACCTGCTGACGCACCGCCGGCGCCTGGATGTCTCGGATCTCCCCGGCGTCGTCACCAAACACCAGCAGCGCCTCGGCTGGCTGCCCCCCTACCTGGTGGAGATCAGGCGGCATCAGAAACAGCACCTCCTCACTCACCGCCTTGAGACGCCACTCCTCCGGGTGGTGGAACCGCACCCCCGAGGGGTGGCTGAACAACTTGCCCGCCACGGCAGCTCGTGGCGCGGCCTTCGCCGGCCGCGCAAGGGTCTTGGGCTCGCGGACCAGGGGATTGCCAACTGGAGTCTCCTGCTTGGCCAGTGGGTTCTGGGCCACCTCGGGTTTCAGCAAATAACTTGAGCCGCCACTGACCAGACGCAGGGCCCCACCCTCGTGACTGGCAGTGAAAGTGAACTCACGCCCTCCGGCGCCGAAACGGCCACTGAGGCCCGCAGCGCTGCGCTCCGCAGTGGCGGGGTACTCCTGCCCGGCCAGGATGATCCGACCTGCAAAGCCCTCGCCCTTGGCCTGCAGCTCGACGCGCAGATTCTGGCCTTGGAAGTTGCCGGCGAAGTCCTCTACGGCGCCGCCGCAGGCCGGAAGGAAGAGGAGAAGCAGAGAGCAGCAGAGTGAGGGAAGTCGCGGATTCATGGCAGAAACGGGTCCAGGGAGCGGACTGCCAGGACAGCGACAAGGCACCTCTGAGGGTTACAGCAGTTTCCGAGAATCCATGGGTCTGCGGATTTTCCCGCCCAGCTGTAACGGGAGGGGGGAGGCCCTCGCTGCCCCGGATGTGGCGCCACACGAGGTGGTCGCCCGAGGACTTCCGGCCGCTTCGGCGGCGCAACCCAAGGACAATCATGCGAACCCCCATCAAGATCACCGCGCTGTTCTGCGCGTCCCTCCTTCTCACCGCGACCCCACAGGCCCAGAACCGGAGCCGCACCAGCCGCCCTGCGGTGAACAAGACGGCCCTTCTGGTGTTGCTGGAGAACGGCGGCGTCAGCGCCAACTTCGCCGACTGCAAGGTCGGCAACAAGCCGCTGAAGATGCCCCGGATCCCGGTGGCCCGCTGCGGCAGCCTGTGCTTTGCCCTCAATCCCGGTGAGAGCGTGCCGCAGATGCTGCGCCGCGCAGGATCCATCATCCAGCGCAACCGCGCCTGCCTCAACCCACGCAGCTGGCGGGTCACCCAGATGACCTTCGAGCAGTGGTTCAAGCTCAGCTCCGACTACCTGCTCGAAGAACTGACCAAGACCATCGCCCGTCTGCAGAACACCCGCGGCAAGTACGGCCGCGTCGTTGTGCTCGATGACAAGGCCTGCAACCCCCGCGCCGCTCTCGCCCAGATGCGGCAGCTGAGCAGCAGCGGCTACACCCTGGACATCCACGTGCTCACCCATGGTGGCAACAACGTGTTCCTCGGCGGCGACAACGTCCGCTTCGACGAGCGGAGCTTCTTCGCTTCGGCCCGCACGATCCGCGGTCTCAAGCTGCGCTCCGTCTACCAGATGAACTGCGTCAGCGGCACTCTCATCGACGACTGGCAGAAGCTCGGCGCCAAGGTCGTCAACGGGACCTACGGGGTGAAGAACAACTACATGCCCCAGGCCTACTTCCACTTCACCGCCAAGTGGCTCAGCGGCATGACCTTCGGCCAGGCCATCATGAGCGCCTATCAGGAAGCCCGGCTCTACACCGAACCCGTCTACAAGATGGCCGGCGTCGGTCAGTATGTCCTCGACTCTCGCCAGCGGGTCGTGGGCGACGCCAACTGCCGTCTGCAACAGCCGCACAACCCGGTCGTCAATGCCGGCTCACGGATCGTCAAACAGACCGTCGCCACCCTGTGTGCCAGCTACAAGGCGGCCCGCAAGACCGCCGCACAGGCTGCCAAGCTGTTGGTCGACGCCGGCCATGCGATCGGCAAGGTCGCCCTGGAGTTGAAGAAGCAGTACCGCCTCACCAACGAGCAGCTTTGCAGCAGCCTCCGCCAGGCCGGTTGCTCCGCCGCCGCGGTCGCGACCTGCATGGCCCAGACCCTGGGCTGCGGCGCCCAGGAGATCGCCCGCTGCATGATCCGGGCCCGCTTCACCGCCCGGTTGGTGGCCCGCGAGCTGCGCCGCGTCACCCGGACCAACTTCGGCCACATCGCCAAGTACCTGCGTCAGGCCGGCTGCTCGACCTACGTCCTCGCCGACACCCTGAGCAAGGAACTGCGCTGCAGTGCCGCCCAGGTGGCGAAGTACCTGCGCCTGGCCGGCTGCTCCAACTCACAGGTGGTCAAGGCCCTGAAGAACAGGCTCAAGTGCTCCACCCGCACCATCGCCAGGCACCTGCGCAGCGCCGGCTGCAGCTTCAACCAGACCGCCCGGGCGATCTGGAGCAACAGCCGCAAGAACGCCAACTCGGTCAAGGCGATCGTCGATGCGATGGTGCGTGCCTTCAACCAGAACGTCGCTCAGGTGGCTGCCAACCTGGCGAAGCTCGGCATCAAGTAGAACGCTCAGCGCGCATCTTCATCATGGCCGCCACCCGCGTCGTCGAGCAGGATCCCCAACCGGGCCACGGCCCGGTGCAGGAGGACCCGGACGGCGGCGGGCGTGCGGCCCATCTGCTCGGCGATCTGCCCATGCGGCAGACCCACCACCCGCGCCAGGGTGATGACCTCCCGGTAGTCGGGCGGCAGCTGATCAAAGACCCGCTCGAACTCCTCGACCTGCTCCCGCTCCATCAGATGGCGGCTCGGGGTGCTCAAGGACTGGTAGCAGTCCAGCACCTCCTGGGTCGCCGCCACCTCGCGGCGTTGGTCGCGCTTCTGGCTGCCGTAGAAGCGGTTCTTGTCGATGATCTTGCGCAGGGCGGTCTGGAACAGCCAGCTGCGAAATTGCGCTTCGCCCCGGTACTCGAAGTCACTGAGGTCGGTGAGCAACTCGCGGCAAACCGACTGCACCAGGTCCGACTGGGACTCCTTGGCCCGCAGCTGCGCGCCGATCTGCAGCCGCACATAGGCGCGCAGGCGCGGCAGCTGCGCGGCGAGCAGCTCGCCGATGGCGACTTGATCGCCACCCGTCGCGCTGAGCAGCAGGTCTCGTGTCCGGTCGGGTCCGTCGTCCATGGCTGGGTGCTGGCCGGATGATACAGTTCGTCTCCCGCGCCGCTGCCTCGCTGTGAACACAAACCCGCAACCTCCCGATCCTGACGACGGGTCCCTGGTAGAGGACCTGGTCTTCGCCTGCCTCGAGGCCGATGACTTCGCCACCGAACTCGAGCGCCACTGCAGCACCCACCCCCATCTCGCCGCCCAGCTCCGCCGGGTAGCCCGGAGGATCCACAGCGAAGGACTGGTCGGTGACAGCGAGCTGCTGGCGACCACGGATGCGCCCCTCGCCCCGGGCGCAGACCGCATCCCTGAACAGATCGGTGGCTACCGGCTACGTGATCGCCTGGGCGAGGGGGGCATGGGAGTGGTCTACCTGGCGGACGACCTCAACCTCGGCCGCGAGGTAGCGGTCAAGCTGGTGCGGCCGGAGCAGCTGTTCTTCGCTGGCGCCCGGGAGCGTTTCCAGCGGGAGGTCGAGGCCATCGCCAGACTCAAACACCCGGGCATCGTCGGGATCCACCAGGTCGGCGAGGAGCAGGGCATGCCCTTCTACGCCATGGATCACGTCGCCGGGGAGACCCTGGCCCGGCGAATCAGCAGCCTGCGTGGTCGGGACCCGGCACGCCTACGGCGCACGGACCTGCTACCGCACGGGGCCGCAGAACAGGACCCGAGCGGCAGCAACTCCGCCGGCGATGCCGCTGGCAGCTGGATCGCCGCCTGCCTGCGGATCCTCCGGCAGATCGCCGAAGCCCTCGAACACGCTCACAACCAGGGCGTGCTGCACCGGGACGTCAAGCCTTCGAATATCATCCTCGATGAGCAGGTGCGGCCCCGCCTGCTGGACTTCGGCCTGGCTCGCCTCGAAGACCAGAATCAGGAGCTCACCCGTTCCAGCTCGCAACTCGGATCTCTGCCGTACATGCCTCCCGAGGTGGTCGCCGGCCGAGCCGACAATCCCACGGCGTCCTTTGATGTCTACGCCTTGGGCGTAACCATGTTCGAGCTGCTCAGCCTCCGCTCTCCCTTCCTGGATCGCAGCGTCGAGTTGACCCGCACCCGGGTCCTGCGGGGTGAGTGCCCCAGTCTGCGGGAACTCAACACGGCGCTTAGCTGGGAGGTCGAAGTAGTCTGCGCTACGGCGATGGACGCCAACCCCCAGCGCCGCTACGCGGACATGGCGGCCTTCCGCCAGGACCTGGACAACCTCCTCGACCGACGGCCGATCCAGGCCCGGCCCCTGGGCCCCTGGCTGTGCAGTTGGCGCTGGATCCAACGCCACCCCACCGCCACGGTCAGCCTGGTGGCCACCGCCGCGCTGCTGGTGCTGGCCATCTGGTTCGCCACCGCCCAGCGCTCCCTGGCGCTGGAGGCCCGGGCCAACAGCTATGTACTGGGTCTGATCGCCGCCGACGGCCAGCTCAAGGACCACCGCAGCGGCGACGCCCGGCGCAGCCTGGAGCTATGCCCAGAAGAACTGCAGGGCTTCGAGTGGCGCCACCTCAATCTGCGCACCGACAGCAGCGAGCAGCGCTACCTCGGCCACCGCGGCGAGGTTACCAGTGTCGCCGTGGCCCCAGGAGGCAAGCAGTTCTACAGCGGCGGCGCCGACGGCACCCTGCGCCTGTGGCCCATCGGCGGCGGCCAGGCCCGGACCCTACTGACCCTGCCCAAGGGAGATCGCATTCTAGCCCCCTTCGGCAACCGGATCCGCGCCCTAGTGCTCGACCCGATCCGCATGCGACTGATCATCGGCTGCGAGGACCACAAGCTGCGCAGCTGTGCCCTCGACGGCAGCGACCTGCAGGAACTCGCCACCATGCAGGGCGCGATCACCCATCTGGCGATCAGTCGTGACCATCGACAACTGGCCGCGGGCACGGTTGCTGGTGATCTGCGCCTGCTCGATGGCAGTGGCACCCAGTTGGCGCAGCTGGGCCTGACCCGTCCAGAGACCGATCCGGAGCCGGTCCGGCGGCCCGTGGGTGGGCTGGCATTCTCCCCCGACGGCCGACATCTGTTCGCCGGCAACCTGCAGCTGGTATTCGTGTTCGACACGAAGAGCCATCAGTGCCTGCAGCGCCTGGACCACGGTGACGACGAGTGGATCTTCTGCGTGCTGCCCACCCCGGACGGCGAACACCTGCTCACCGCTGGCAGCCACGGCCTGCTCAGCCGCTGGCACGTCGCCAGCGGGCGCCGGGTCCAGGTCAGTGAGTGGGGTCTGCTCGAAGCCATCGAAACGGGAGTGATCGTACCGGAGAGCAACCAGATCTACGTCGCGGGTGCAGCCGGGCCGATCGCCGTCTGCGACCTCAGTACTCTCAACCGCCGCGCCCTGCTGCTCGGCCACGAGCGCTCGGTGATGACCCTGACCCGGATCCCCGGGAGCGAAGACCTGCTCTCGGCTTCGAAGGACGGCAGCTGCCGGCGCTGGTCCCTGCGCCGCAAGCCCCCCACCCGCATCATCGGCCACCATCAGGCCCGGGTTGGACACCTCGCCCTGTCCCGAGACACCCGAGAAGTATACGCCGCCTCTTCAGACGGAACCGTCATGGCCTGGCCCCTGGACGGCGGCAGCCCACGCCGCCTGTTCAGCTCGGAGAGCCACAAGATCCACGGTTTCGAAGCCGCCCCGAATGGGGACCAGCTTGCCTTCCTGTGCCGCGATCTATACGTCTGCCAGGCGCAGGGCGGATCAAGCCTGCGACACCTGAGCACCGATCTGCCCAAACCAACCCTGCTGGCCTGGGCTACGGACGGGCGACGCCTGTTCATTGCCAACTCCAGCGGTGCCATCCACGCCGTGTCCGCCACATCCGGGCAAACGCTCGCCCAAAACCCCCGAGCCAGCTGGCCCGCCCGACTCAGGATCCTGGCGACCGTGCCATGGGACGGCAGCGTCCTCGCAGCCACTGGCACGGGCACACTGCATCGCTTCGACCCTGCAAGCCTGAATCACCGCGGGCTGGTCTGTGATGTGGGTCAGTCGATCCGCGCCATCGAGTTCGACCCCCGCCGCCGGGCCGTGCTGGTCGGCAATCTCAAGGGCGAGATCCGCATCTTGTCCCTGGACAGCGGCGAGCCCCTCCAGCCCTCGGCCACCTGGCACGGCAGTGTGCTCAACGAGCTGCACCTGGACCCCAGCGGCACCCGGTTGTTCAGCTCCTCGATGAGCAGCGCCATCCAGGTCTGGGAGTACCCGAGCATGCGCCAGCTCATCCCGCTACGTGGCCACACCCGCCACGTCTTCGCCCTGCGCAGCACCCCCGACGGCAAGCGCTTGGTGTCGAGCTCCTGGGGAGGCGCGGTGCGAATCTGGGAGAGCGAGCGACAGTAGCCGCCGGTTCGAGGGGCGGGTAAGTCGCAGGGAACACCCCCGCGGAGGCCTCATACTCCACGATGGCCACGGGGTTTGCTGCAGCCGGATTCAAGGACGTGTCCAAGCGCTGGCGACCAGCATCCCGAACGCGCACCAGCGAGTCTCTGGAGCGACGGACGGCTCGAATGCACCTTCGTCAGCGACCCGCATGATCCCACACTCCTGCAAGAACGTCTTTCCCCTGTCCTGGCCCATGATCCGGAATCTCGACATCCTTGCTCTCGAACACTCCGCGCGGCTAGCCGCGTCTGCTCGAGAACAGCTCCTGGAACGCTTGGCTTCGAGCCGCCTCGCCACTGACTAGATTCTGGCCAAACACCTACAGAGGGCTCAGAATCGATGATTCTGAGCCTTTCTTGTTTAAGCACGCCATGACCCCCCACAACAAGATCCTGAACCTCACGGTCGATCCGGACACCTGCGCCAGCAAGGTACCCGGTGGGATTCCGCTGCCCGCACCGGCACTGCTGGGTTCTCTCAAGCACAGCTCGGTTCTTTGCGCGTGCGCCGCCCGTACCGAAGAACCGGCCTGCACGGCCGAACCGCCATGACCAGCCCGGTGACCATTCAGCGTGACTGCATGAACGGCCCGGGTTGACCTCCGGGCCGTTTTCGTTTGCGGCAACAGCCTTCGATCTTCGCCAGGTCTTCATCACCTCAGTAGCACTGCCTGGGGTGCCGGACCAGGTCTGTACCCTTAGGCGGGCGGTATCCCGCGACTTCGACAATCCACGCGTCCGTAGCCCGATCCGACAGGGCACCTGGCTTCGAACCAGGGGGTGGCAGGTGCGAAGCCTGCCGTCGATGCCATGACTCCGTCGTCCAACGGCAGGATACCGGTCTTTCAATCCGGAGATGCGGGTTCGATTCCCGTCGGAGTCACCACCTGGCCAGGTGGCGGAAGCAGCAGACGCGCGGCGCTGAGAGCGTCGTGTCCCTCGGGACGTATCGGTGCAAATCCGGTCCTGGCCACCATTCTCGAGTTCGGGAATTCCCCAACCCGCTCATGTGCGGACCACATGGGGTCGGTGAGAAATCTCTGGCGGAGGTGTAACTCCAGCATGGGACTCGTCGCTGCCCCAGGTGTGGGCTGGCCGCCGCCGCCCGCTGCCCTCCCTACACCCATGAGTCCCTCCACACCTCGCTCCCGCTGTCTCACCCTCGTCTTGTTGCTGGCGCTACCCGCCTGCAAGGGCACGGATCCTGCCTTCCTGACCGCCGAAGGGCGTCGGATCAGCGAGGTTGCGGCGATCCCCTACCGCATCGCCCTGGCGCCGGTAGCTCTGGGGGCTGGAGTCGAACTGGGGACCGTAAACGACGGACTACGCTTCTCCCTGAGCGGAGCTGAGCTGCAGCTGCGGCTGGTGAAGGAACTCGAACGACAGAACACCGCCACCGAGGTCTTCGCCGTGGGCGAAGCCGACGTCGCCGAGGCCCGGCAGCAGCGGGCCGACCTGTTGATCCGACCCCGCCTGACCGGGCTCCGGGTCGCCCACCACGGGGCCGGCGAGGACGCGCTGCTGTCCTCGTTCCTGTGGCTGGGCACCTGGGCCGGGGGCATGTTCTGCGGAGATGCCCGCTACGACGCCCGGCTCGAAGTCGAGTGGAGCATGGTCAACCCCTTCGACAACCGGGAGATCGACCGGACCATCGCCAGCTCGGAGCAGGCGGACCTGAGCTTCTTCGATCGCAACAGCCCCTTCTCCCTGCAGCTGCTGCAGACCCTGATCCTGCCACCGGTGTGGACCAGTGACGACGCCCGACGCACCAGCGCCAGCCTCAGCGCGTTGGCCACTGCCCGGGTCGCCGCCCGCCTGGCCAACCACCTCAAACACGGGTTCGTCCGGGAGGCCCAGCAGGTGGTCGGTGAGCTGCGGCTCGACAGCCCACGCAATCATGCCTCCGTGCCTCTCCCTCCCCAGCTCCGCGGCAGGGTGATCGCCCGGGAGCCGATCACTGCCGTGCGCATCTACGTCAACGACCAGCCGGTGCTGGTGCTCAAGGACCAGGACCTGCCCGCCGCGGTCGAACAGAGCCGGGGCAGCACCTACCAGGTCAATCTCGACCACCGCCTGACCCTGCGCCCGGGCACCAACCAGGTCGCCATCGAGTTTGCCGTGCGCGGCAACTTCAGCTCCCGCACCTTGACCCTCCAGGCCCAGGGCCTGGAGCAGGAGAACCAGTCATGAACCGCGTCCATCGACTCAGCCTCTCCCTGCTGGCCTGCGCCTGCATCCCCGCCTGTGGCCCGGTCGGTGTCGCCGCCGGTCTCAAAGACCTCAGCGACAACCAGAACGACAACCAGGTCCTGCTGGTCTTCGTCAACGACAATGACAACCCGGTGACCCTGACCCTCAACGGTGAGGACTTCGCCCTGGCCGGCCTGCAGGTTCTGCCTGGTGCCAGTACCCGGCTGCAGGTGCCCCAGGGCCTGGACCTCAAGGTCCGCGGTCAGGAGGACACCACCAGCGCCGCCCCGGTGGCCTGGGACTACCAGCTGCAGGCCGGCGGCACCCAGACCACCAGCCGCCTGTCACGGCAGGCGATGGTGTTCAGCTCTGTGCTCGGCAAGACCAGCAGCGGGGCAAACCAGGACATCTTCGACCTGCAGCTCTACGACAGCAGCGCAGCCCGCTTCCAGGCCCTGTCTAGCACGGGACTGGGCTTCTCCCCCGACCTGGTGCGCCTGGCTCCCGGTGGCCACCGGGTCTACACCCTCCAGGATCTCGGCCAGAACCAGGTCGAGCTGCGCGCCTACCGGGTCGACGCGGGCAGTGGCTCGGTACAGCTGATCAAACCGGAGAAGACCTTCCTGCAGAACCCGGTGCAGTTCGGCTTCATCGACGCACTGGACTGTGTGCTAGATCCCCGCGGTCGCTTCCTCTGGCTCCTCGACCACAACGACACCACCAAGCGGACCCGCATCCGCGCCTTCGCCCTCGACCAGGACGGCAGCCCGCAGCTGCGGCAGACCTTCACCCGAGGCCGGATCAGCGATCTGGAGATCAGCACCGACGGTCGCAACGCCTACATCGCTGAAGACTTCGGTAGCGGCTACTCCCTACGGGCCATGCGCATCAACGCGGTGGACGGCAGCTTCGACTTCCAGATCAACGAGACGGCCACCCCCTGCCAGGCACTGGTGCCCGACGCCCCGCAGATCTTCCTGCATCCCGCGGGCCAGTCAGCCTTCGTCGCGGTCGCCGACAGCACCCCCCGGGTGCGG
Organism: Epimenia babai; assembly: GCA_011762755.2. Classification (NCBI taxonomy): domain Eukaryota; kingdom Metazoa; phylum Mollusca; class Solenogastres; order Cavibelonia; family Epimeniidae; genus Epimenia; species Epimenia babai. The sequence goes on from WURV02180842.1 coordinate 10,595, forward strand.
CTGGGCAGCTACGAGCTCCTCAGCGACGGCAGCATCCGCAGCAACGCCCAGTGCCTGGAGCTGCAGGTTCTGCAGGATCTGTCCTTCGACCCACGCGGCGACGTCATCTACATCACCGGCCGCAATAGCGCCGGCACCTCCGGCCTGCTCCGCTACAGCATCGACCCGATCAACGGCCAACTCAGCCTGATCGGCACCCAACAGATCAGCGCCAGCCTGAGCAACCTGACCAGCGGCAGCGACCCGCGCCTGAGCGGCTCGGACCCGGCCAAGCACACGATCTTCATGGCCCGTGGCGACCAGCTCGTCCCCCACAGCCGAGGAGCCGGCGCGGTGCTCAATCCGATCAGCCACCCCCAGAACGGCAGCCCCACCCTGCCCTACGGCAGCAACAGCAGCGTCCGCGACCTGCGCGCCGCGCTGCGTGGCACCGCCACTACCCAGACCCAGAACTGAGGCTCCTCCCATGCCTGGTCCCCGTCGAATCTCCCAGACCCTCGCCATCATCGCCAGCCTGCTTCCGGCCTCCGGGCTGGCCGCCCAGCAGCCCCCTCAGGCCCGCGCCCTGTTGATCGGCATCGCCGACTACCAATCCCCGACCATGCAAGACCTCGGCGGCCCACGTAACGACGTGGCGAAGATGCAGCAGGTGCTGCACACCCGCCTCGGCTTTCCCCTCGCCGGAATCCGCAAGCTGCTCGACGGCGAGGCGACCCGCACCCGCATCCTCGCCGCCCTCCGCCAGGTGGTCGCAGAGACCGGCCCCAAAGACCTGCTCTACATCCACTTCTCCGGGCACGGCTCCCAGGTCAAGGACCTCAACGGCGACGAAACCGACGGCCTCGACGAGACCCTGGTGCCCTGTGATGGTCGCCAGGAGGGAATCCCGGACATCGTCGATGACGAGCTCGACCGCATCCTCAGCAAGGTCAAGACTCCCCACCTGCTGGTGGTCCTCGATGCCTGCCACTCGGGCACCGGCACCCGCCACGGAGCTGGACAAGTCTGCCAGAAGCGCGAGGTGCCACCCGAGACCGAAGCCCGCCTCGGTCTCTACAACCACCTCCGCACCCGAACCCGCGACACCCGCCCGACCGAGACCCACGGCGTGCTGATGACCGGCGCCGCCGCCAGCCAGACCGCTCTCGACGGCCCGGTCGGCGGACAGCTCTACGGCTTCTTCAGCTATGCCCTGGCCCAGGCCCTCGGCCACGCTCGGCAGGGAGCGGACACCGCCAGCGTCTTCGCTCAGGCCAACCGGGAGCACCAGCGGATCCAGCAGCAGTTCGACCTCCTCGACCTCCGCCAGGCCCAGCTCGAAGCGCCTAAGTCACGGCTCCAACAGCCGCTCTGGCCAACCCTCCCCGGTGCGAGCCGTCTGGTGTGGCTCGCAGCCCGGGCCTCGGGTAAGTCCGGTGAACTGGTCCTCCCCGGCGGTCGCGCCCTGGGCGCCGTGCCGGGCTCCCACTGGGCGATCTACCCTGCCGACGAACGGCACTTCGCACCTGGCAAGGCAATCGCATGGGGAACCGTATTCGAAAACCCAGGCGAGAATGCCTGGCTACGACTGAGCTGGACCCGCCCCGGAACGACGCAGCTACAGGCCGGCCGCGCGGTGGCCCTGGCTCCCGCCGGGGCCAAGGGGCTGCCAGTGCGCATCGAAGGGGGCAGCCAGTCCCAGCGCCTCGCCATGCAGCAGGCCCTGCAGACCGCCGTCAAGGGCATAGCCTTCGTCGGCGACCGACAGTTCGCTCGATTCACGGTCGATCTGCAACCCGTCGCCCACCGCCTGCTCGCTGCCGACGGCCTCGAAGTTCTGCAGACCGTGCCCGCAACCGCCGCCGGCACCCTGCAGGTCACCCGGCTGCTGTCGCGCTCGGCGATGTCCACCGAGCTGCTGTCCCTGCAGAACCCCGCCAGTCGTATGCAGCTCGATCTGCGCATCGCAGGTCAGGCGCCAGCTCCGGCACCCCAGCTGCGCCAGCGCGGCGTCAAGCTGGTGGGCAACAGTGCGGCAGCACGCTTCGTGATCCGTCAGGAGGGCGCCCCTCGCAGCCCCCGCAACAGCCTCGTGCTGGAGGTGCAGACCGATCAGAACTGCTACCTGACGGTGGTGGACGTCGACAGTGAGGGTGGAGTCAACGTGCTGTTTCCCAACCCGATCTCGGAGGCACAGGGCTTCTACCCCGCCGGGCAGATCCCCGGCGGCCGGCCGGTCCGCATCCCCGACAGCCTGGCGGAGAACAACCGCGCCCAGTTCTGGTTCGACTACGCCGACCCGGTGGGCGTGGACACCCTGCGAGTGTTCGCCAGCAACGACCTGGCCACCGCCACACTGATCCGCCGCAGCATGGCCAACATCGCCGCCGCTCCCCGGCAGTTCGGCGATGCCGAGACCCCAGCCCTGGACCCCCGCCAAGGCTTGATCCAGGCCCTCAAGGCGCGCCTCAACACCGTCCTGACCCGCGGCATCAAGCTCGCCTCCAACCGCCCCCGGACCCAGAACACCAGCAGCCCCGCGGCCGCCGCCGACTGGACCGCCGCATCGCTGACCATCCGCGTCCAAGCCCAGTGAGTCCCATGAAACCCCCCGCTACCCTCTCCCACCTCTTCGTGCCCGCGCTGCTGGCCACCACCCTGTTGTGCAGCTGCGAGGCCCTGACCAACGCCGCGCTACGGGTCGGCAGCAATCTGCTGGCCTC
>WURV02180853.1:0-13294 GCA_011762755.2 Epimenia babai
TATATATATTGGTTGCGTATATATCAAACTTATAAATTCAAGTCCTTTATCTAAATTTTGTATGGTTATCACGCCCGCATAGAATTTCAATCTTTATGCTCATAATCCACAGCTCATTGGCATCAAACGTTAGTGAGTTGTAATGATATCCGAGTTTGAGCTTGGGATAACACAGAAAATTGGACTGTTCAGTTGGCAGGGCATTGACCTAGAGACCAGATGTTTCAAATCCCGGGTAATGCAATGTTTTTTCCATTGTAGCCATTGCTACGCTGTCTAATCAAATTGGCCCTAGTCGACCTAGCCCTCATACTTGTAACCAAAAACACATTCATGGGCTGCCTTTTAGGTAATGATCTTAAAAATGTCATTTATTCTCGAATACTGGATTTCTCCCATGTGTAGATGGTTGAGACAATCCTTTATGGGTGATTTGTTAGTGTTAACGGTATCGTATTTTTGTTTAATAGCGGCCGCAAATGTTCAAAATACATCGTATTTAATAGCTTGAATTTCAGCAAGAATCTACTGTTTATACTGGTTTATATTTACGAAACCAGAACGAAGAGTAATATTGTTTTTCTTACCATACTTGGGGACTTCAAATATATCTGCTTTATCAGACATTTATTACTCAATCTTATTAATTGACTCTCATGTGATTCCCTGGACAATATGCCTCTTTATTATGTTTTGTTGCTTGCATAATGATTCTAATAAATTTTATATTTTATAATGATGGTAATTGCGAAAATAAATAGCGTTTTTCTTATGCAATGCGGTCACTATCCAACTAATAAATCTGTCTATCAATCATGTCACCTTACTGATAGTTGTATTCGCTTCCTATAACAGCAGCCTGAACTGTCTTGGCTCCGGTTAGCGTATATTTCATTATTCTCGCAGATTTGAGCTCTGCTTTCATTCTTCCTCACTCTTCTAGGTACAGTGTTCCTCAGGGTTCTTTTCTCGGTTCACTTCTTTTAACCACATACACGCCACCACCAGGTAATGTGATTTCTAAATATGATTTCCCTCGCCATTTTATGGCATCCAGTTTTTTATAATCTGCTCAGCCTTAAAAATTTTATTGTGAAAATTCAGCTTTGCCTGGAGGAGATCCCTTGCTAGATGACTCCAATAAACTTCACATCTACCCAGATAAAACCACTGTTGGTTATCTCTTCTGAAATTCCGCATTAGTCATGTTCCTGCGTGGCAAACAACCTCCTCGATACCACTTATCCTTCCGATTCCGTTATGAATTCCATCTCAAAATTTCACAATCGCGTCTCTAAAATTCTGTAATCTGGTCACTATTACCTCAGAAGAATCAAATCTGTCTCCATATGTACTACTATTACTCTCTCCTTTATAATCTAATTTCCTTGATAACTGCAATACCATTCTGTTCAATGGTCCAAAATATCACATTCTGCACCGTTCAAATGCTCCACAATCTGCAGCATGGGTTATTGCTTCAGCTCGTATCGTCAATACATCACCCTAGTACTCCCGCGCCCCCACTAGTCATCTAGAATGTTCGTCCCACCAGACACTCATCACCCACCACTCTTGTTCTTACAGCTATGCGTGTTGGCTTTATATGTAGCGCCCTTTATTTCCAATAATTTACCAGAAGACACGCGATCATGGACCTGATTCCTCCAATGTGTTGCTTTATATTAATGACACACTTTACGCGATAGGTGGGTGTTGTTGGACGGACCGGAGCCGGAAAATCATCCTTTACCCTGGCTCTGTTGAGAATTAACGAAGCGGCCGAAGGGAGCATCACAATAGATGGTCGATCTATAGCCGCTATGGGTCTCTATGATCTCCGTTCACGTCTCACTATCCTCCCTCAGGTGGGCAGGGTGGAAAAAATCAGTTCAGCTTTGATCCAAAACCAATGAATATTAAATCAGTCTTTTTGCCGTATTATCAAGTAATTTTATAAACTATGACAGACATTAGAAATCCGCTCTAATTATATACATGACCGAGCACTAAATTTTTATATCTTAATACCCATGCACAGTGCTTTTTAAACCGTCACTTGATACACTTGCGTGTAACCTTTTGCTTTTAACCCTTCTTCGATTGCTCAAGTAACAAAATTGGTATTAATTTACTCAACGTAGGCCTAACGGTATAATCCTGATATCTAAATATAATGACAAAATATTTTTCCATTTATTTATTTCAATGATATCCTTGAGTATATCTATATAGGGAAATCATAAAATGAAGGAACACCTTTCATAGCTGGCGATCAAGTTTTTTGACCTGATGAAGCATGGCGTTCATGCGAAGACTACTCATTAATAAAAGTAGTCACATAAAATAAAAGGTGTCTTTGATACCTTATGTAACGGTCAATTACGTAGATAAACTAAAGTGTCATCAGGAGTTAGTTAGAGAGCTTAGAAGTGTTTAAAATGGCACAGAAGAAATAATGTAAGACAATTACCTTAGACTAATTTCAGGATCCCGTGTTGTTTTCGGGAACATTGCGAATGAATGTCGATCCCTTCGAGTTATACACCGATGACCAGATTTGGCGAGTTCTCGATACGGTCAGTATGAAATCATTCGTCACGACCTTGCCCGATCAACTGGATCATGAGTGCGGAGAGGGCGGCAGCAACCTCAGGTCAGATGCCTATACGAGTATCACCCGTTTTACCCATGTTCTTTCATATATCCGTTTTATCTTCCTACTATGTTGATATTAAGGGATCAGCCATATGTTTGTGCTTAATAAATGTGCACTTAATACACAGAAATGAAATTTTATTAAATTATAGTACCCTTTAAACACATGGCTATCAAAGACACTGCGAATTTACAGTAACTGCGATTAACTATAAATACTCTCCAAAATCGAACTGAATAATAAATGAATCGAGAATAAGTGAGAATTAATGTGTAAATGGTGTACTTTTAACAGAATCATCCTATTAGAACACATGATATTTACAAGGATGCACAGGATACACTGATACTTTTGCCGTCATTCATCAGCTGCTGTTGCTTTTACAGCGTTGGCCAGAAACAACTGTTATGCTTGGCGAGAGCTCTTCTCAAAAAAACCAAGATTATCATTCTAGACGAGGCAACGGCGGCTGTTGACATAGAAACCGACGACGTGATTCAGCAGACGATTAGGTCAGAGTTCAGTGACTGTACAGTGGTTACGATCGCTCACAGACTCAACACGATCATGGATTGTGATAGGTCAGTTCATCTTTTGTATTTATTGTTGTAGCCCTTTTTAGAATTATTCCCATAAACCAGTTGTCCACCCTTCGGTTTGTTTTCTACAAAGGTGTCCTTAGCAACAGTAATGATTTTTTTTTGTCTGTATTGTTCTACTTTTATGAATAACCACTACAGCTATCTCTCCTCATTGCATATCATTTGTACTATTCAGGCTTAGAGTTGAGTATAATATATAAGTTCATGACAACCTTAAATAGGTTGTCATGAAGAAATGCTGTAATTACAGATAAATCCCTTAGTTACACTTGCCAGATCAATTATGTTGTCACCCCTTTGAATAAGGTCACGTTGAGGAAGATTTTTGCTATTTACTAAAATAAAAAAAAATATTTTTGAATAGTTAGCAGTAATGTACTGTAGTAATTATTTACAGCACTCCATGTTGCAACTGTTGACTTTATCAGTGAGCGTGAGGTTGTTCTAAACGTATCTTCACTATCTTCGTCAGAGTCATGGTGTTGGACGCAGGATCGATTGCAGAGTTTGATTCGCCGTCCGAACTTCTGAAGAACGAAACGACTATATTCTACGGATTAGCTAAAGACGCCGGGCTGTTGTAGATTCAGATCATAGTCGTGTTTCCTGGTCTGCTTTTCCTGGATTTCCATCAAAGAAATATTTTGCCAAGAGCGTCAAATAGCACCTTTGTGCGGGATTGCCCAATAATATAATATATTATATACAAAAAAGTGTGTAAAATTTATGATATAAAAATAGATGTTATCAGAAATATAATGTTAGCCTCACGCTGTTTTTAATTCGTTAAAATTAGAAATTGTCAGTTACCAAAATTTTACCATGGTAAATATTGATTACCTTACAGTAGCTAAAACAATGAGACCTGAGGGATTATGGTATATCTAAATATAGTGTATTTAATTAATTTTATTTCCAATTCACACCGATTGATTTGAATTTTCTTAGCGGATCCATGAAAGTTGGATGAGGTTGGATAGTCCTAAAATCCCTCTATGCTAATCCCTATTACACTGAGAGCCATATAATTTACAAATTGACTATAATTCCACTGCCTTTTTTGTGTGATTTTTTTCTGCCGGTGAATGCCGCGAAAGCTTTTATGTCACTTGGCGAACTTTTTTCTCGATCCATTGTAACTTAAAGTGAAACTTCTAGACCTTGTGCGATTAATTTAACTCTAATGGTATCTCCTGTGATATTTTTACTGTAGCGCAACTTATCCTAAGACCTTTAAGCGATATAGTACAGTACAAAACCTGCTGATAAGAAAGCCTATAAGATGAATGGACAATCCTCATATATTCTGCTATTTGATCAGTGATATTTGTACAATGGAGGTAAGTGCTGTATACGCCATGCCTGTATGTACTTACGTACTGTTACATAAGGGAACGACTGAGACGTGACCCAAATATCTGATGGAGGTCCGTTACTAGTAACAGAAATGCCTAATTTTCCTACACCGTTTATATGCTACATGACCCGCATTTACGAGTACACTCACCATGAACACATCTTCGTGTACGACATATCAATAATCCACTACATAAACAGCAAAGTTACTTGTAATGTCGTCACCATAGGACATTGTGATTCATTAGTTACACTGGGAGCCCGGGACGCGTAATTCTTTCCCTGCTATGGCAGCCACATTTTATCCCTGCTGTGGCAAGGTAATGTGGGCGTGGCTTATGGAATACCACGGGACAACGGACTGACACGACAAATTGTCCGATGTGTGAAGCTTTTGTAATGTAAAAATAAACGTAACATGCTTCGTTTATTTTCAAGCTTTCTATTAAATGTTATTCCACTAGTAGTATTATTTATTCACTGATTAAAAGACAAAATCATTTTGGTTACTGTATTATTTGGTTATTGCGCTATATTACAACATAATTTGTTGGTAACAACGACGAAGTTAACTTAAGTCTCTAACTGAGTAAGTCGACCAATAATGCGAAATGTTTACTGCTATTTTGCTTTTTCTCCATAACCTTAAATAAAAAAGTATCAGATACACTCGGTCATATATAAATATACGCAATTCATGACACAATAAGAAATGTATATTTCATTTGCAATTTTCACTGAATTACAAGATATGCCATATAATCTCTTCACTAATCTAGAAATAATTAGCAGACTACAACTAAGGTGAACGTAATGTGTTCGCCTGTTATCTTTACAGTGTTAGGCCGAACTAAGAGCCAATACGGTTATCTATCATTTTAACATAGTATGTAATTAATTATGAGCATTTTTGTATCCTTCAATTTGCGGTATTCCACGTTTCAATACCTCAAACATATTACATATTTACATTTAATTTTTCACAATCCAAAGCTATCGCCGTAAGTCCGTAAGTGTATATTACGCAAGTTTATACAATTGTATAAACCACCACTAGGCATTGCAGTACTCATCAAATTATATTTGATTTCATTGGTTAATGTTTTTAGGTCGTGAAATTCTAAAGTGTTGTCGACATCATCTTGTCATTATTGACCAAGGGACTAATCGCTACCCTAAATAAAGCTTTATTATTATTATAAACTATGGCGCGAATAGATACATTTGCACTTTGCGCAATATAGTGCTCTAAAACTATGCATTGGGTAAAGTTCGTTGATTGCATTTTTTCGTGATGAAGTAGCAGACGACATTTCCACGTGGTAGCCAACTTCTAAACAATCATGATGCGTGCGCATCCAATAACCACGTGATATCTCTCGAGCAATGAAAATGCAGCTTTACCTTGCCACAGCAGGGAAAAAATGACGCGTCCCTGATGACAAAAAGTTCCCCTTATCTTGGTAATATATGATAGCCTATTAAGTTGGTTTAGAGAATTCAGCAAATTGATAAGTAACCTTTTCCGGGGCGGGAAAATATTAACCCAAATGCAGGGTCATATTGTTATGTTTGAAAATATATATAATGAGTATGTCTTACCGTGACTCAACGTCATTTTCCAAATTTCCATAATGGACATTGTAAATAATTTGTCATATATTCATATATAGCATGTCATAGTAATGTAATGTAATAAAGTATTGTTGAAGCTCATAGTCAGAAGTAAACTCTCTCATCTTTACAATCATCGAAATAAAAATAGTGAGACAATACTAGGAGTAAACCTGGGAAAATAAAAGCGTTTTAAGTTGTGATTAAAAAACATAAATGATGTAAGTGATCGAATGGCCAGAGGCAAGTTATCTCACAAAGTACGACTTATGCTGGAAAAAGATGATTTATCAGATGTAACCAGCCGACATGGATTACTCGCAGCCCTGTAAGAGTCACCGGAGCGGAGCTGCCTGTTAGGCACATAGAATGACACTAACTCATTTAGGTAAATAGGAGCTTTGTTGTGGACATACAGAAATACGACTGCTAGAATTTTGAACTCAAAACGTTTACGTATTGTGATGGTAATTAGGATAGCCAATGTGGTTCTATAGATAGCTGGAGAGAAATGCACAGGAAAAATTTTCCTGTGCATTTCTCTCTTGTTTACGTATTGGTTACCAATGTTAAGCTCCATGAGAAGAGGAGTGATCCGACAAAATTCACGTCCTTTCACAATCACCCGAAAAGCTGCGTTTTATACGCGAGTCAACCTATCTGTACGGTCGGATGCGTCTGATATGCTGAATGCGCAGAAAGCATCATTCATTCACGACAGACGTTATTCACATGTTCCTCGAACGAAAGAACGCGGTCGAATATAACACCAGGGTTTTTTACACTATTGGATGGCACAATTGGGTTATCCCCCACGTCAAGACGGAATTTAGAAACATGGAATTTTCGCCGTCTACTAATGACCAAAAAATTTAGTTTTGTCTTCATTCAACTTCAGAAGGTTAGAGTGCATCCATGCTTTAATTTCTAGAATACAAGCAGTATAACCTAATTTGGTTAAAACTAGTTATCGACTCATCGTCAATTGCATTGACCGTATATCTGTATGTCGTCAGCGTAAGTGTGGTACAAAAGATGATGTTTCTCAATAATATCGCTGATTGGCCCAACATACAACGTAAATAATACAAGACCTAGAACGGATCTTTGAGAGGCCCTGCATCCTAGATTGGCACCCGCAGACCGCGCAGTCTCGATAGATATGACCTGAGAGCGTTCGGATAGATATGATCATATCCACAAGAGGGCATCACCTCTGATGCTATACTGAAGACTTCACAGTAGTGGGTGGTCGACAATGTCGAACGCTGCAGAGAGATCAAGACGGACAAGAACAGCGGCAGAATGTATCCCATGAACTGACCGAATAATATCACCATGAACACGTGATACAGCAGTCTCGGTACCATGGCCAGAACGGTACGCAGACTGGCGATCGTTCAATAAATTGTTAGATTCAAGATAGCGACAGATTTGATCGCAAACCGCTTTTTCGGTTACTTTGCATAGACGTACGAGAGTAGACACTGGTCGATAGCTCGACAGTCAAGCAGTGTTGAGTGACGATGACTTCAGAAGAGGACGAACAATGGCCTTCTTCCATGTCTGGGGGGAACGTACAGGATGACAATGACAAATTGATCAACCGTTCAATAAAATAATCTGTAGAATGATGTACGGAGAAGCCACTCGGGAATAGGGTCTGATGACGAAGTCTTTACTGATTTAAGATACCTAATAATATCTTTGGTCACATGTTGAAATGAACAAAGAGACTGAGATGTGATAGGCACCTCAGTCCGGAACTCAACATTTGTAATAGATGACCTCACTTTAATGACTTTATCTAGAAAAGAATTGGAAAAACGTGTTGCGAGGTTGTAGGCTGAGGCGTACGGCGGCAGTTTTAGTTTTTGTTACGATGTAGGAGCGAATTAATGGTTTTGTAGAGTAATTTACGATCAGCTGCATGAACATTGAGTTGGTTGGAAAAATAGCATATCTTTGATTTCAATATTATTCTGTGTAGAGCTCTTCTTTTAGATATATAAAATTCACGATCTATGCTTGATTTTGATTGACGCCGTTCAGCAGCACGACACTCGCAAAGCGCCTTCCTAATATCAAAATTTAACCATGGCGTATCAAAGTTACATCCGTGATTTACTTATTTTGCAATAGTCAATATGAGTAAAGTAAGTCAGTTGCAAACTTGGTAGAATTCATACGATATAACCTACCAAATACATTATCGCATGAAACCACGATTTTACGTTCACCTTGAAAATGACTTAACTGCTAAAATTTGTATTTGTGTAGCAATCCTAAATGACCACAACTTATCGCCCGACTTCGTCTTTCATGTTAATGTTGTTCTTTTTCTATCCTTAATAAATTATTTATTAAGGACGAACCTAGTTGTATCAATCGTAAAACTTCAATGTCCGTATTAAAGTTATTCTCTAATTGAATGTACTCTCACACCAAAATATGCCGAAACTTAGGAATAGTCGGTGTAAGAAAACTCTGTCTTTGATAACGATTGCAAAGAATTAACCTCATGCGCAATTAACACTATACCCCAAGCAGCGATAGTTACGGGTTTAATACTCGAACATTTAGAACGAATGACTGTCTCAACTACACAAGATTTACGTGGTTAGCCTAAATTAAACTTTGTTGTGGAAATAAACATCGGTAATGGTTGGATGTTTGTATAGTCTTTGGCTGACTAGAGAGTCAGTAATCTCACACTACACTACATAATTCTTAGCAAATAGAATATGTTGATCCAAAGCTATTTACAACGTTAGAATCTTCCATAATTAAGCGCGCCATATTAGCTCTGTGACCATTATTTACGCCGTCATCGCGTCAACAACTATGGTCAGCTCAGTGTGTTCTCACCGCAGCCTATCTAAAACACTACAATCCGAAATAGTTCAACATCAAATTGCTCAGGTTAATTACTGATTTTGATGGGTCTGATCTTAAGGCAGATGACGGTGTCGATCTTTTGGCATTAATCTCAGCGATTGTTGATGTACATGCTCCAATCACAAGGTGCATCATAAAATATCGTCCTCATGCACAATCGCTCGATTCTGAAGTGAAATATTGCCGTAAGAAATGTCGAGGACCAAAAGTCGCTGTTGAAAAGGAAGACTGGCTATTTTTTCCAAAAAGCTTGAGAAATCAAGCTAGAAACTTCAAGATCAGACCTGATAATAATTGCTTTTCAGCGCAACACCCGGTACTTACGCCACAACGCATAATTTCATTTAGGTGAGTGGATTGTGTCTTTTTTGAAAAGAAAGGTCCAATTATGCAGTGAGGCATATCTTGGAAGCACGGACCTGTCGAAACATCAGTGACCCGCGAAACTCGCGTGATCGAGCAATATAATGAGGCCTATATATTGGATTATAGCTAATAGCGACACAAACAAGAATGGATCTCCTGTTCCAATCCCGACAATTTACGCCAGTGTTCAGCAGCCATTGGCTCATAAAGTGGTTCCCTGCAGAATGTAATAAGCACCATAAGGGGGAATTTGTGGTTTTCTCCCATTTTCTCAATATATTCACCTCTTGTTACTATTCATTGAACAATTAAATATGCTCATAATAATGTACCAAGTGCTGGTACCTGGTGTTTTGCAAAATGTACCTACTACGTAACGTTATTGGAGAGGAATGTACAGATTTTTTTCTGCACGTTTCTCTCTAATTATTCAGAGAGCAACATTGACTACCCCCATTAACATAACGTTAATATAGAAAACGCACATAAATTAGCCAATCAATTTATAGCCCATGATGCTTGTTAGCGCTATTTGTGTATATCGTTGGCATGATATACGGACTTTGAATATCAGTGCGTTCTCAAAAACTGCCTGATATACCTGAATGCGAAGCCGGAAGCTTATTTATGTAGCTCAGTTGGTAGAGCACTGGACCGGTTATCTGGACGTCGTGGGTTCGAGCCCCATCATCAGTATAGGTTTTTTTCCTGTTCATTTCTCCCCATTTATTTAGAGAACCACATCGGCTCCCTCCCATTAAATAACGTAATATTTGCAGTGCGAAAAGTACCGAGTACATTAACCAATGAAATCTCAGGATCACTTTCTGGTTCAATATTCTCGACATTGGGAATATGCATACAAATACAATCACAACAGAAGTATTAATACAAGAAGTTGGATCTAAATATCGTTATGTTGCATACTAGAATAATGTGACATACACACAATGTATATAGTACGCATAAATTGATCAAATTAGCATTGTATAATACTATGGATGTTTGGGGACTGTGACGGAGTTGACATATGCGCTATAAATTGCGACAAATCACGATAAAATGATTTTCTCGGGAATTTGTTTATTATTAGTGAGGTATAAGTATGGAATCAATCGATAAATAGTATATAGTATATACCTTTAGGAAAAAGTACAAATAAAGAGGATTATTTCAAAAACTCAGAAAAACATCTTAATTGGTCCTATAAATTGTTTGCACCCAAGTCCGTGTATACGAATATGATATATATGGAGGTACGTAAGTACGTTATAGCTTGTGTGTCAATGTATATGAGTATATGAGTGTGTATACATAGGAGACAGGTAATGTGACGCTGCGTATAACAAAGTATAACAAATACCGCGATTGTGTTGTCTCTGAAAGGTGATCCTGTGTCAGTGAATTGTTTACTTAGTTACAACTAGATTCAAATGCTGAGCAAATAATATTTTTACATGTTTACAAGTATGTGTGCGCGCACGTATGTCTATATGTTTTAAAGAGATAAATACTAGCCATTCCACGAAGAAAAAAAGCGCACAGGCCGGGTTGCATCTGAATAGACAAAAATGGCATGGGAAGCGATCAGTGTATTCATACCGGGAAATGATAATGCCGATATTCGCTTTCATCTTCATATTCTTGAGATGAAAAATTGAGAAAAATAGAACATGTTGAGAGATAACAAGACGACTGACTCTGGGAATGGCAGCGATGACAGGATTCACACAGCAATGGTTTGTTTTGCATGCCCATCGAATCTTACACATTCTGCAAATTATATCTTTCGGCATTACTATGTGATCCAGAATATTCTTGATTTCACTTTTCCAGACTTGTGTAAATATAGTTTTCTACTTTACCATTGCATTATCAAGCCTGGTGTAACTTTAGATTCATCCATTGTTCCATGTCATTATTAGTTTTGTTTTTTTTTGCGATATACTAGATTTATTTATATTATAAAGTGTCGTAGGCATCATCTTGTCAAAATGACTGAGGGATTATATGGCACTTAAAGTAAAACTTCATTATTATTATTATTATTCACAAAAATTTGGGAGTACAAAAAATATCTACCAGTACAACAACTCGTATTCTAAATATATTGTTCGATCCAGCTGTCATGTACGGGTGCGAGTCTGTGATGATAACGGAAAAAGGTGGGAATATCAGGATATACACTAGTAATATGATCATGTGCAATCCTCTGGTCCTTTGATACTCTTACCTGGGCTATTTTATTTTTTCCCATTAGGTCCCATTTACCTCACCATTTTCCCCCACCCCTTATAAGTGAGGCTAATCAAATTGTCGCGTTAACCACATAGGCTAGCTTTGTAAAGGGTCATAAATGAAATTCGCCCACACAACGATTATTTCGGTAGTCAACCTATAAATAAATAAATCAATAAATAAAAAATCTGCTATAATGATCCTAAGGTAGATAAGAAAAATCTCAAACTTAATTCATTTTTTTTACAGATGGTGAAAGCGAAGGGACACCCAATCAACTGCATCTATGATGAGACGTGTTTTGATCAGGCAGACGGACCCGTCAGCGATCTCCACCAACAGATGCACCGATCGCGTCCCAAGTCAAGCAGCTCTGAGACGGAGAGTGATAATGAAACCGAAAGCACCATCATTCAACCGACTTTATTGAAGAAACCGCGTAACCTTAGCGACCACAGTCGAGGTGAACCATTTTGATGAATTTTGATCTTAAAAGCACCATTATTGCTAAGACTACTGTTAATTATTTATGATACAGTGTAACCTTATACTACAGGATTTTAGCTATCCTTTTCTTATCATTCTGAGAAAATAATATAACAGATATACTGTTACCAAATTTTTGCATGTCATAATAATAACTACCTACCCACGTGCCATGTTACACGTGGGTTTATGCTAAATCACTACCTACCCGCGTGTCATGTTACATGTGGGTTTGTGTGGGTACGGCTGACTGCGATCTGTGTGCAATCAGACTCTCTGAGTCACCACGGCAGCATCCAGGGGGAGTCGGACTCCGAACCGGAAGGTTTCATCAACACCCTCACCAACAAACTCGGCAGCATCTTCTCGAGCGATTCGAGCGATGCCGCAGACCTGAGCGAAACTGACAATGATGACGCGTTCGAATCGGACAAACCTGTATTTATTACGTCACAGGGGCCGGTTCGACTTCACGGCGGTAGGCCCCGGTGTTGCTGTTGCTGGTGTTGTTGTTGTTGTCATCCTTGGTCACGTGACGGTGTGTGGTGTTTTTATTTCACTTGATTTTGTTGTGGTGATGGGAAGCGATGCCTGTTTTATTCTACTAAACCCTTAAAATCCGCACAAAATCACCATCTTTATTTGACGCTCTTCTTACTTTGAGTATGTTTCGCCACATGGATTTTTCTTTACAAAGAATTTCTGTGGTTCGTTGACTTTCAGTTGCATTGAACGTTGTCACATCTGTCTTGATTACACCTATCCAACTTTAGATAACTTGGATTTTTCTTTACTAAAAATTTCCGTGTTCGTTTACTTTCTGTTGTATTGAACATTGTCACGTCTGTCTTGATAATGCCTATCCAACTTTGGACCTCTTCGATTTTTCTTTTCAAAGAATTTCCGTGTTCGTTTACTTTCTGTTGTATTGAACATTGTCACGTCTGTCTTGATAATGCCTATCCAACTTTGGACCTCTTCGATTTTTCTTTTCAAAGAATTTCCGTGTTCGTTTACTTTCTGTTGTATTGAACATTGTCACGTCTGTCTTGATAATGCCTATCCAACTTTGGAC
>WURV02180864.1:0-29767 GCA_011762755.2 Epimenia babai
TCTCTTTTTCTCTCTTTTCTTTCTCTTTTTCTCTCTTTTTCTCTCTTTTTTCTCTCTTTTTTCTCTAGTTTTCCCCTCGTTTTTCTTTCTTTTTTCTCAGGTGAGCGTCTTGAGGCCTCTTGGGCCTCTTGTTATTTTCTTGCTGTGTCCACCTTCCGCATTTTTAAGCTTTTTATGAGCTCTCTATTTTTATGCTCATTGTCTAATTAAACAAAAACTGTATTTAAGTATGAACACACTCTTTTGTTTACAACAAATATACTTCATCAGAATACACTTGATGGCATATACTTAAACAGTTTGTATGCAAAACGGTATATATCCATTTGTAGCTCACCTTAGCCTATGCTCAGTGAGCTTTTCGGATCGTAGGTTGTCCGTCGTCCGTCTATCCGTCCGTCCGATGTTAACATTTAAAAAAAAAATCTTCTCGAGAACCACTTATTGCAGACGTCTGCCATTTGGCAGATATTGTCCTAGGGATGGTCTCTTCTAGATTTGTTCATGGTATCGTCATTGCAACTAGGGGAAGTAACTTATGCCTATGCTTGTATTTTTTTATTTTTTCCTTAAGAACTACTTATAGCAGGGGTCTGGCAGATATTGTCCTTGGGTTAGTAACTTTCAGATTTGTTTAGCATCTCCTCAAGGGAGCAAAGGGGGTTAATTTCTATCGACTTTTTCCATATCTGCTTAGTGCGAAGCTCTGACATTTTACAGATATTGTCTGTGTAGGTCCCACTCAGATTTGTTTAGGATCACAATCATGCTGTTTTATGTAACTGGGTCGACATACCATTAGCAAAAATGAGTAGATGTGATGTCACAAAGAGGTGTATAATGCAGGCAGCAGCCCCGCAGATTGCCATGATCAAGGTAGCAACACCCCTTATGGCTCAACGCGTCATCGACCGTGCCATCCAGGTATGCTACCCTCAATTATACCATTATTTAAGAATTCTCACCTTCAATCTAATTTTATTTGAGGTCTAGTCATTCACAAATACATTTTATACAATTGTTATATAAATGTGCCTGTATTATAATGGTTGACAAATTAAAGGTGGTTTATACATGGATATTACTTACTTTCGTTTTCCTGTTTGAATATATCAGTGTTCTAACAGCCACTTTTGTACTAACTCTTGTCACATTCTGTATTTGTATATTTGCTATTTTAATTCTTGACTGTTCTGAAGGCTCACGGTGGTGCTGGCCTGCACAGTGACCTGCCCTTAGCTAATATGTTTGCGGCAGCGCGGACTCTCCGATTAGCGGATGGACCAGATGAGGTCCATAGAAGGACTCTTGCCAAAATGGAGTATCGTTCGATGAAAGACAGGAAGAAACTGTAACTTGAGAGTTGCTTCTCTCTCCTACGAAGCTTTGTTCCTACAGAAATAAGCAGTATGTTAATTCATGAATTCATTACATGTGACTGCATAATCATGGAATGTGACATTATGCATGATAAATGAGAGTGCTGTCTCATATCACTGTACACATGGGTAGTCATAGTATATATGTATTAAGATCCAATTACCAAATGTTGAATAAACACCAAATGTTGAATTAACACCATATATTGAATAAACACCAAATGTTGAATCAACACCAAATTTGAATAAACAACAAATGTTGAATAAACACCAAATGTTGAATTAACACCAAATGTTGAATAAACACCATATATTTAATAAACACCAAATGTTGATCAACACCAAATATTGAATAAACAACAAATGTTGACTAAATACAAAATGTTGAATCAACACCAAATGTGGAATAAACACCACATGTTGTATAAACACCAAATGTCAAGTAAACACCCAGTGTTGAGTAAACACCCGATGTTGAAAAAACACCAAATGTTGAATAAACATCCAATGTAGAATAACATCAAATGTTGTTTAAACACCAAATGTTGAATAGACACCCAATGTTGAATAAACACCAAATGTTGAATAAACACCATATATTGAATAAACACCATATATTGAATAAACACCAAATGTTGAATAAACACCAAATGTTGAATAAACACCAAATGTTGAGTAACAGCAAATGTTGAATAAACGCCATATGTTGAATAATACCAAATGAAGGAAGGGAGAGTCGTCTGATATATCTCAATGCCTATGCCATTGATAGCTGTTATGTATGACAATATCTATAGCTTTTACCTTTAACAAAGAGTCTGCTCAATAGTGGTATAATTGTTTGTGTAGGTTCATCAGTTACTTGAGGTTAAATAGTCACTAGGAGGTTATCAGTTAGTTGAGGTTCTTTAGTTACAGGAGGTTCATCAGTTACTGGATGTTCAATGGTTACTGGAAAGTCATTAGTTGGGGTTCTTTGGTTACAGCAGGTTCATCAGTTACTGGAGGTTCAATAGTTACTGGAAGGTCATTAGTTGAGGTTCTTTGGTTACAGCAGGTTCATCAGTTACTGGATGTTCAATAGTTACTGGAAGGTCATTAGTTGAGGTTCTTTAGTTACAGGAGGTTCATCAGTTACTGGAGGTTCAATAGTTACTGGAAGGTCATTAGTTGAGGTTCTTTAGTTACAGGAGGTTCATCAATTACTGGAGATTCAATAGTCACTGAAAGATCATTAGTTGAGGTTCTTTGGTTACAGGAGGTTCATCAGTTTCTGGATGTTATATAGTCACTGGAAGGTCATTAGTTGAGGTTCTTTGGTTGCAGGAGGTTCATCAGTTACTGCAGGCTCAAGTGTCACTGGTCACTGGTGGGTGGGTTGTTAGTGGAGGTTTGTTGCATGGTGTTGCAATTGAAACTGCGGCAATGGTTCAATAAAGGAAATCGGGCCAATTGAAGACACTGGGCCAATGTGGAAGTTTGAAAAATGATCCAATCTTAGAATACTGTAAGGGCCAACTAACACATTTCGGCATGGATTTTGTGTGTTAAAACCTTTTATAAATTTCCGCCCTTTAAACTTCAAGAATTGATGAAAAATAAGGATAGGCTTCAATTTCTGTATACTGGATACTGACACTCGGCCAGCTGGTACTAAAGTGGTCATTGTTAAGAACTTAATATATATAAAATAGTTACGTACCTTTGTGAATATCTTTATTTATTCATATTGTTTGAAAATGAAAACATGTGTTTTTAAAAATTTTGTTCTATTGCTGAAAGTTAAGACTACCGTTCAGAGTTTGAATAAACACCGAAAGTACTAGAATTACAGCGATCTAGTTGAGTGACTGGTCCAATCTGGCGACTCTCCCCTAAAGAATTTCATCAGATTTGGGACACGTGAAAAACAACGGCTCATACAATTTTGTGTATATTGTTATTAAATAGTTTAAGATAACACCATGATTAATTGAGAAATGCACAGGAAAAAACCTATACCCCTGATAGTATAGGTTTTTTCGTGTGCTTTTCTCTCCAGCTATTTATAGAACCACATTGGCTATCCTAATTACCATCACATGATTGATTGAGTAAGATTAGGATCTCAAAGATAAAAGGCAACACCTTTCTTACGTATGCAACCTCACTTTTTATTGTTTTATTGATCACAACTGATGAAGGGTAGTATTTTTTAGAAAGCTTTTGATCAATAATACTAGTCAGTCTGCATAAAAAGTGTTGCCTTCGATCTTTTTAGTTATAATGAATCTAACGAACGCGACTACCCCCCTAATTCTTATTCCATGCTAAGGATTAACGCAGGAGTTCGTATTAAGGCACATTTCGTCAGGTTCAACAGCTTATGCTACTCCTTGCTTTAGTCAGTCGATAATGGGCTTCTTTACTGCTGCATTTCTATTATACCTGCATTTTTTAATCATGAAAATTTTTTGTAAAATGCTGAATGATATAAACTTTTCTTGTACCGTTGTATATACAATCGTTGCATATTATTATACGCATCATTATACTATTCAATATGAGTATTTCATTAAAATATACATTGAATATACAAGTGATTAAAGCATCTTAACCATGCTGTCGAATAAGGCATATCAAAACTGCAGGCAGCAACTCGATCAATTAAATATGCTACATGCATTCCAGAAGTTCCATGCTTTATTTGTTAACAGTTACCTTACAATAGATAAGAAGTTGGTCTAGATTAAACAGTATTACCAATTAATGTAGATCTATAATTAGTATACTAATTATGGGAACGTTATTATAAAATCAGTGCGACATGTCTCGACTGTATGGCCCGTATATAATTATTGGTTTCTCCGAGTTGTTTTTTCTGACTTACATTTTTCACGCCTAATGCTATGAATGCTCCCTGGCTTTAGATGCTATGAAAGTCACTGATCTTAGATTGTTTGTGGCCAAATAATACATGAGAAAATACCGCCAACAGATCCGTTATTGAGAAAATAGCTCGTTTACATTTTATAATTGTGTTATCTAGATCCTAATGTAGAACTTATAGAGAGCCGTGCCGGTCACCCAGTTCGACGTTATCTGTCTGCTTGACTGAATGATTAGTTCTTAATTGTTCCGCTAAACCCGGAAATATTCTTACCGAATGCATGACAAATAAATCAATGATCGCAGGACACAGGTGATAATTGGACGGCCAATTCAAGTTTAACCAGCTTGCATTCTGCAGTAAACAACAGACACCCGACGGTTTGCTTTTAACGCGTAAAAATCTCCGCGAATAACGACAACTGGTCTCGGCATCTAATGTTTAATGGCCACGACGAACTCCCCACCCCGTGTTTGCGCACTGTCCACACACGGTGTACAGAACGTCTCGCCGAATTTTACCAAGCACCGCTTTGTCCATAGTCCCGGTTCCACGTTGTTTCCCTCGTCCCGCAAACCGGTCGCAATTACACTAAAAGCACGTAACGCGCACCGACGACTTGTTTGAACATTTCGGGAATTACCGATAAATCGTTATTCTACGTAGTATGGGCCGTTCGTTCGTTTATCTTATTGAACGACATCGGAGATTTATACAGGCTAGTCCTCGGTGCGTCGTTAGTCGAAAGCTAAGAGGGCGTGTATGTCTAGTAGCAGCGAGCGGTTACGGGGACGCGTTTCTTGGGATTTAATATTGTCGTTGACGTTTCACCACATAGTGTGCGGTCCGGGTTTAAGGACTACGCAATTCGCCACAGGTCGATGAAATGAGAACGTGACTCGTGTACTAATTGCCAAATTGGGAAATTCAATTAATTTCGTTTGTGTTGCCATAACGCGAGACGAGAGGGCGCGTCTCGGCGTGTTACGTAACGTAATTCTCGTCATCCGTGTCTGTTAACTCGTTCTGTTTAATATATAGAATATAGAACTCGCCTGCCCCGACATTTCTAATTACAAAACAGCCATCTACCTTTTTCTGTTCTGTATAATATAGTTTGTGACCAGTAAATAAGACAGCGGCGAAGACGTCTGTAATGTCACTCCCGCAACACTTTGCTATCCATCGCGCATTTTAATCAGGACAATCCTGAAACTTAAATGAAAGTAAAGACCGTAAACTACCTCATCCCTCTTCATATACCTTTAGGTGTCGAGTAGATATTTGTTCAATAATGATTCGATTCATACATCATATAAATGTTATGTATGACCACGTGATTTTCTATTCATCTATATAGACTAACGCGGCTCCCTCGTGTGGTACACAATATAAAAACCGACATTTTTCCTCCGTATGTAGTTTTCGTGATGCACCGAGCTCTTGCATCGTGATATATTGATAGCGATATTCAAACGGAGCCTTTTGTCGTTCACGTGTACTTACCGACTGACGGATAACGAGGGCCGTCGAGACATTGCATCCGTACAAGCAGCGATGTAAGACAGCGAACCATTTCCCATATCGCCCCTTTACAATCTGATACCTGTCTTCGTTTTAATTACCAGCTCGTAGCCGACTGCTCGGCTCTTTTGTGTCGGTTCCGTCGGCCAACTGAGCTTTAATACGACCTCTTCGCCCGTCGGTGATGCGTACATCTCACACGGGTCTATTGCTGTCTGATCTCGTCTCTGATAAATCACCCGAGAATAGCCAGAAAATGAAGTCTCGCTTCTCGGAGAGCAGCCGTGCTGCGGATTATCATAACAGTCAAAATTATTGGACGTTTCGATCGGAATCTCGAGAAGTAATTTTTCCCCGCCTCATTGTGCCCTTATACATAAGATTAATCGATATTGATATCGAGGTTAAGCTTCCACTTTCGCCGTCGATGCTAGGCGCGTCGGTCCAACATCTGTATTCCGTATGATATTATTCAAATACCGCGTGCGTTTATGTGCAGTTAACTTGACTGACATCTTGGCGAGATTCGGTCCTACACAGATAACTCATAGCGGAAATGAATGGTATCTGGAATAAATGGCCTGTCAGAAACCTCGTCTTAAGAGAAGACTCCTAGTATCGGAATAATCTAGTCGATCTAACTCCGCTGTTGAGAATTAAATAATAATTATATACACCTCTAATGATCTATGATTATATGTATACTAACATTGTACGTTTGGTAACATCCCTTATTGTTTAGCGTTAATAGACATGTCAGCAGAATGATTCACCGTCCGCCTGTCCGCTCTCCTAACATCCCTTATTCCTTTCTCGAATAAATCATTTTGATGCTTATTGCAGACATCAGTTTTGCTATTAATTCTGGGCCTTATCTTTTGAAAAAATTGAACCAGTTCCATATGACATTAATTTGTCATTCCGCGTTCTTGTATATGGATTCATTATAGCGTTAGGTGCACGGATTTGTTAAAGCGTTATAGCATAGCACGAACCCATCAAATATTTTCCTAGAGTGATACTTGATGATTCTATATGTTCTATAAGTATCACCTTGTTAGCGGACTAATGATAAGCTTCACAAGTACGATTGATAGCGTCAGTTATTGCGTCAGTTATATCTATTTCTCATTCAAATCTTATGTACTAAATATTTTTCTGTCAGACGTAGTTTGAATAGTATTTATTTTTTATTATTATTGTCCTACCATACTACTTTACCTGGTATCAGGATAAGTTCACCCAGAGTTTACCCTGTTTACTGCAGGTAAACGTGGCGATCAGTTAGTATTTGTGACATCTGTTTAAACTGGCGGGATATTTATGTCGATTTAAGGCAAATCCATCATAATGCATATCTACATTGTGGTTTTTATTCAGTCAAATAACATCTGAAAACAGTAAATATCTCGATGTAGATGCTACAAATTCCGTTCTTAATAGTGTTAATTAAGTCATATGGAAGTTGGACTGTCCAATTAAATGTTTCATATATTATTATACCTTCTTCAGTATAAAAGTACGTCTAGCAATATGGTCGTGTTCTCTGCAATTCGTCCATTTTACGTTTTTAGGCTAATAAGTAGCAAACAGCTTTTGGTTTAATTTATTACTTTCTTTCAAGCTTTACCTTCATCCATCATATGCGAGCGATTGTTCCCTGGTGAATAGCTTCACTCACAGATTCGAGAACTATTTCGACTCCCTCGATGTACATTTTCCACGCAACGTAAATGACTATACATATATAATTCGTTTTCAGTACTAATTTTTGCGACATAGAACCCTATATTTCCTTGATGAGGACCTTTATTACGCGTTGAGCTCTTTCGCCGACGTAGCGCTGTTTCCCTCCGTACTCAGAGGCATAGTCGTAATTGTGTTTACCACTCAGACACAGTTAGGCCATTATGCGTTCGTGCGACTGTATGCCGTATAACATGGATATGTCGCGAGTACATGTTTGCCAACGTTACGGAGAGTCCTTCAGCTCGACAATCCAGCTGTAATAAGCTTACAAAGCCCGATCGATACATGATGTAACAAACTAACTGCTCCGTATACCCGTCACACGACTGCACGCCGTGAAACGGTTAAATTAATCTCTAAATTGCTTCGAGATCTGCGGCATTTGAGCGATTCGTGTTGAATTAATTGTTTTCCCGCGTTCGTTCCGTCTCGCTTGTTTCCGAGTGGTTGACCATACACTAATGATGATTGTTAAGAATCGTCCAAAACCGGGAAATTCAAAAGCCTGATCTAACCGGCAAATTCCTTCCTCAAAATTAACCACGATAGGCTGTGTTACCGTCCCCAGTTTCCAAGCACTTTTTGCATACATTTCGAGATAAAACGATATATAAATAACGATATATAAAAATTGCAACGTGATATAGAGCATGGTTAAAGTGTGTAGACGAAGGCGAAATGCAAATAGCTACGGATACATTTAATAAAATTCAGTTAAAGTTAACTACCAAATTGATATCAAAACCAATCAATTTTTCAATGGTCGATATGATATTCCCTCGCTTTACTGTCAACCTGCGAGCGTGGGGCGTGTAGTTATACTCTCGTCTATCGATTTCGCCACAAGGTGGGTGATCCCTGCACTACCGTATAGTCTTATGTTGTCAGCGCCTTTGTGGGAAAGGTACAGCTGGTCGTCCCACTTGGGATCCAACCTAATGCAGTTGATTTCTTAGCGTTTAAATGTAAACTGTTATGCCAGCGAAAAGACGCTTTAACAGCCTCCCCTCTGTAGCCGCGTCGATCGCCGCCATTTTGGCGATTGGCAATACTGTTTTGTAGATAGCAACTCTATGACCGGATATGCGTCTGTGGCTAATAGGCAGCACCTTAGTCTATAAAAGGAGAGTTTGACTTTGAACCGTATTCCTTGTATTCCCTGTATTCCTTGTTTTTCTTGTATTTCTATCCATTGATAGTAACCGTAAATTTGTGAAGCGTCTTTGATAGCCATGTGTGGAAGGGGACAATAAATAGATAGAATTTTATATCATTTCATTTAACTGTTGTGTTAGGCTATGATTTAACTTATATGTACTTACTATTGTGTTATACAATATAATTAGTTATCACACGAAATGTATATAGGCGCCTCAGAGACATACTATTTATTAGGGCGTCACAAAAACAAATGTATTATTATTATTATTTATTATTAAAAATTGACGATGCCTTCAACAACTCGGAGAATCTCTCAGCAGACTAGTCCCTCCTGCAACATTGCAGCTCAACTGACTATATGCAAGACGGAGCTGGACAGACCTAAAGGAAGTGTGGTGGTTTGTACTGGTGCAATAAGCTATAACCGTCTGGATATGTGAACTTGTGGATTACACTGTGTAATTCTGTTGTTATTGCTGCTCGCGACCAGTTTTAATTTGTGTTATAAACACATAAATTTTTTCCTACGTGTATTGTAGTCTTGTTGCAGGTAGTTGGGTGGTAGCACCACTGGACTCGTAACCGAAAGATCGTGGCTTGAAAACCGCCCACCGGTCGACTTTTCAGCGATGATCCTCAGCAAGTCATTTATCTCCGATTGCTGGAATAAACCCGTCTCCGAAATGGGTAGATGCTTGATATCCTTGGCGGGGTGATATGCTGGTGTCGAAGGTATTTTATATGCGCTGAATATATGCCAAAACCAATTTCGTTGTAAACCGCTTCTGAGAACCTTAATTGGCTGATACTTGCGGTCTATAAAGGTTCTACTTAACCTTTTACCATGTCATAATTGTTATGTAATTACACTTTCACAACCTCAAAAATGCTACCATCGCAAATCCTTAAGGTATAGAATATGGTTTTACTGAGTTCGACGCGTTATATTGTTTCTGTTTCTCGGGAACTCTGTGTCTATTCAAACAGAACTATGTTAAGTTATATTAAATTTAATGTATTACGCAGATAAGAAAACAATCCGGGTTTCTACTTATTATTCAAACCACTCTAACAGCAAGTCATAGCGCACTAGCTCTAACAGTGGCGCGTACACGCATTCAGTCAACCAGAGATTTGGTCAGCAAATTGATCTAGTCGGTTGAAGTAATTATCGATCAATTTGCAACTACTTAGACCAGACACTTGAGGCCAGTGGACGGCATAAAACGATTTTGCTCAAAGCGCCGTAATGATCAGGCATCGAATTTTATCGGCGAGGGAAGTTGTTACGATTCGCGGAACAAAACGCCTCTCGCTTTTCTCGGGTCATTAATCTCGTTCGTGCAATCGTCATTTGGTCCTGTACAGCCAGGCCGGTTCAATAGTCTGTACATTCGGTTGTGTTACGCTGAGGATATGATCTTACCTCATTTGGTATTAGATTACAACTGGTGGATGTCATTTAATTTCAATCATGCCACTATGTAATAAGCTTAATTAAGTCAGAAGCAAAAATACGCCTTTGATATATTATGACGGGGAACGTCATCGTCCAAATCCTCCATGATAGTAATATCTCGGTCTATTTGTATGGAAGAAGTGACATATGGCAAGGAGGATATGATAAATGACAACGACTAATTCGAATTTTTAGCTTTTCGCTACATTGCATGTATGTAATTAAGCTAAGCCCCAACCCCAGCATTCGTTTAGTTATGATTGTTGACTGACAGCAGTCGGCGAAACCGAGCCGATGTTCGTCCCCGATTGAAATATATTTCTAAAAAATGTTAACTGACACCCGCCAGTCATTTCTTTTAGATGTGACGAGGAAATCATGTAAAAGCAGGTGCTACGTGTTCTATTGTTTCCAGTTACGGGATGTATTATCGATATGCTTACGATTAAGGATAGGATCTTCTGTGAACCACGAATATGGACCATTTGGCGACATTGGCTAACGGTAGCTGGCTTGCGAACTTCTCCAGTAGCTAAAACCATCTTGCGCCCTCTGTTCGTACTAATCTTAACTGTGTAGACAACTGGTTAAATTATGGATTCCACACTACATAGTGCAAACTCCCAGGTAACGTTGCGCAAGTGAGTTGTAGCCGTGGCCTAGGTGGTGTGTCCCTGCCGTCAACAGCGAATGTACAGAAGACCTATCCGATGACTTCCCCCGTGCACGGGAATGGCGGTTTAAAATGCTACAGCTGTAAATGTGAGTTTTCCACTAGGATAGACATTCTCCACAATAGTGGAGTGTATGTAGTCTTGGTTTATGTGTGTAAATGTAACACATTGATATGATTGATGAAGACGATGATATATGAACAAATCGACTTTTGAAATTCGTTTCGATCTGGAGTAAGTTACCTCTAATAGGATAACATCGCATAAATTCTTATTGGAAGTTCCTATATTCCAGTTTTCTCGTTGGCACCTCGTTAATCTAGTCAACAGATGAATAATAATTGCAGCATATGGAAATAGTAGTTATTACTGTACACGATAGCTATAAATTAGGGCCTGGAACATGCCAAACTCGCGGCCTGATTCATTGAAATGTTTCACCACGTTTATACTGCCGAAGCATACTGCGTGTACAATCATTTTATGTGGCATATTTGCACCAGAAGCGCCCAATTATTTTTAAGGGTAATGGAAGATTTAAATCAACATTTTATGATTATTAAATTTTATTTTATTAGTGGTTTTATTTTAAACCTGTCACACGTTGTCTCTGGTACTTAAGTAATGATTCTGCCGTTCAACATGAAGGATCTTAAGCGTGCTGTGAAGTGGGTCATAAAATTATGTATAGGAAACAAATATTAAAATTATCGCCTCTTTGTTCCAAGTTGAAGGACCAAAATTTTGTTATGTAGAATTTTGGCATCTTTGATGAAAAAGGTCTTTTAATACAATGAATTCAAGTAGACGTATATTTCTCACTGATTAACGAGAATTGTGCATCTTGTGGAACGTGTGATTAAATCAATTTGGAAGTATTCCTACCCTTTCTCGCTGACCGCTATACATGTGCGTTTGGCTGAATTCACTGTCATGGCTCGATATTCCCTCGTCCTCGCCTATATGATTTGTAATGGTCGAAATTCGAATAACGTTTGCGCGCAATTCTGAATTCAGCACGGACGCCCCGCTGTGACTGCGGAATATATGCCAGCATCCTCAATGAAATGTAGCCAACAACGGGCAAAGAGCCCGGGTACGCTGCCCAATTCAATCATTGTCAAGGACCGCCAATCAGGCCCGTTTGTAAGGGCGTAATGCCGCGGCCGTCCGTCCAGGGTGCACGGTGGGTGACGTTGTAGTAGTCATGATTTATACGCTACATGAAAATAACACGAGGAAATACAGCATTGAATGAATAGACATGTCGTGTTCAGGTTAAAAGTACTACATTAACAGGTTATATGGTACATGTGCAGTAAGCTGTGTATTGTGCGATTATCTACCTTAGCACGATCAGAAACAACCACATGAGTTAAGACTGACTATTATGGGAACTCAAGAGAGATGGCCAAATTTATTCCTCTCTTTGCAATGAGAAAGAAAATTAGCGAATCCTCGCTTAAAACACGTCTGGTACATTCATAACCTTAACGCCAACCTCTTTGAGTTGCGAATTAATGAAAGTGTGTTTTATCATTAAATTATTATTAAAACTATAGGGAAAGGGATAGCTCAATGAATAATAGAGCGCCGGCCCTTCTTGTCTAAACAATACCAATTGTATTTTTTCTATCGTATCCTTGAGCAAGGTATGTTATCCCAGTTGCTCCGATCGGCTTAGCCATCAATAAGTACCAGGGAAATATATATGTGACAACACGAATTGATTGGCACTGGGGACGTGAATTTGTAAGTGGCTTGTTGGTGCCGGTTAGACAGCAGCCTTCACAAATCACTTATTGTTAACCGTCATTTGGCAAGAGCAGGATTTTTTATTTTAAGTACATACAGAGCGTCCCAAAAATGCATTTTTTCGACGACCTGCTACAAACTCAAAATGTAACGAATATACATTATATGGGTGTCATTATTAGAAATACCTGCTATTTCTCTTTGAAATAAGCTATGAGAAATGAATATTAATCAAGTTCAAGATTAGTCAGAGATATGGATATTTTCCTAAGACAGGTCAAAATGCCATCAGGACCAAGTTTTATGTCTCTTGGAGATGAAGTAAAACAAACGTTATGTAGGCTCTGTTGTGCCACTGACATGTTTGTGTGTAAAGAGGGTGTGACGGCTTAAGGCCCCATTCCTTCTACGTGGCCTCCCTTTCACGCACAAGAGGAGAGTTTGTAGCAAGTCGTCGAAAAAAAATTGCATTTTTGGAACGCTCTGTGTAACTGTCACACGTGAAACGTCAAATAAATATTCTTTATTCTAGGTCGGTTGTTTTATTTTTGGTTCCATCTTGTATATTTGGACATGAAATCTGTACTGTCATGTATGCATAGGGTAGCTCTTTGTGTCTACGACCCCATTTGGGAAAATACTCATAAATATGGAACATTACAAAATCCGTATCCTATCAGCCTAAACGTCCCTAATCAAAACGCATTCCAAGGCAAACATCTCCGGGCAAAACGCCTCCTACAGGAACGAAATGGATTTCAAATCGCATTTTGATTTTAATGAGACGTTCTGGTAGACGTTGCAGATGTCAGGATCGTTTTGGGCGGCGACCTTTCGATCGGACAAGCTTTTGTTTAGTGACATAAAAGTTTGGAGACATTTGACAGGCTAGCATTTCACTAATTAGCCCCCGAAACGCACCTTTGGAAAAGCGCATGTAATATGTCCTTTCTATGGAACAAAAGATAAAAAATATCATGCCGATACCCTCTCATTGAGAGGTCGTTGGATCGGATCCCAGCAAAGGCATTTCTTCTATATTTCTCCTACCACTTCGGGTTCCCATTATTTACTCGCACTTCCTTAACTAGAAAGGTCTTATCGTAATGTTGACAGTCGACCTATCCACTGACCTATACCTATAATTCAGTTTAGCCACAGACTAAATGTCTGACTTAAACACCACGCGAATCGCCGGAAGGTCTTCATATTAATTCAGTTCGTCGTCAGACTCGTCACCAATTCGTTCCTGCGGTGGACGCGGGATACGTGGTCATGATGGAATTACTCCCTGACCTACATCGACCGCGGCTGACGACGTCATTTTAGAGCCGCACCGACAGTCGGAACTGCGGACTGCCACTGTACACATAGTGATGGTGACGTAAATACCTACCTATCACTCGAGAGTCATTCGCTCGCCCTATGCATATATTTGGTCTGATTTGTCGTGTCGCCTCATCAAAATCAATTCGCTGTATACCGGTTTCAACGTTCTGTATTCAGGAGGATTACTATAGATTTATAGTGTATTCGATATATTTAGGCACTATATAATCGCAGTGGCTCGACTTTAGGCATCAAATTTTTGTAGACAAATATGGTGAATATGTGAGAATAGAACCAGATCTACCTCAGGTACTCTATTCCAGCGTTATGATTTATAACAGGTGTAACAAGGTATTACACGCTTTGGCCGATCTTAAACCATATTGAGTTTGGGGAATCACAGGATCCGCAATCGGCGAAACGATCCCACGTTTAGACTACCACGATGAAAAAGTGTTAAGTGTTATGAAGTAGGATATTATGTTGGTGCGTGTATATATAGGGACCACCTGTCTCGACCACAGCGACCACCCCATACGTATTGTCTGCAATGCATCACTTGACCGCCAATCGCCGTTCGCGCGACTCGGTACGGCGCGGAATTTACAGCAATTGTGGCGCGTTGCCGTAATGGAATATCGATAAGGCCGAATATAGACTTACTTGTGCGGTAAAGACAGCTCGCGACGCGGCGCCCTGACGTGTTTCGTCCGTCGTACTGAACCGAGTCGCGGAGTAAGCAATAACTAGTTGTTTTTCCGTGCGTGTTCGCATTTCGTTAACTTATGTATATATAATTACTTGTCGCAATGAAAGCTTTCTGTATATGATTTTAAAGTTACAGCAATGTATCTTTATCGGAAGTAATATAGTTGCTGATTTAGCATCATGATTAACCGAAGTTGTACTTCATGCAGTTACACTGGTTAAATTGCGGAGAATATGACATATTATTGGTTTTACTAATAACGTAACGCGCGACTCTCAGAATAATTGTGAACGATTTTAGCGAATCTAGACGCCATTTGTCATTTTTGAGCTGACATCTGCCTGTATTTGTCTTATGGATTACCCATAGTGGCGGTGGTCGAGAGCGTATCGTCTGCACTCGACGTAAGTACCCCTTACTGCTCCACCAATGCGCCTTCCGCCGAATGGATTACCAAGAGAGGTATGTATGGCTATTGTAAAATATCGACATTTCCAGTCAAAGTGCCCACTCAATTAAATACCAGTATCTTTTGATGTCAGTCAACTCACAGGTCTAATACCGTATATAGTGTCTGCGTCAAATTTTCGCGAATCATCCACATGACTGAATAGAAAGGGCCAGAGATGGTTTGAAAAGTTCCTTCTGGATGAATCGGTGGCGTCCGAGAAATTATACGCCGACTGTAGCAAGGCGCTCTTATGTACAGTGGTTACTTACTGGAAAAAAATATAACGGAGGTTTAAGTCGATAGAATTCATACCTTTCACATAAATGATTTTGGTTGTTTATGTTATTCTATAATGTAATTTTCTTTGTAGGGCTCTTTGGTGAAACTATAGCCAGTTTCGGCGGTTCTCATCGTAGCGTTGAAGAGAAGAGGAACTAAACCGTTATTTACATTTTAACAATAAGAAGTATTATTTCGAGTGAATATAGCAGAACTCGCGCGCCTGACGGAATATTTTAAGTCTCTTATACTGGTGAGGTTGTAAATGGATTTTATTGCAACATGTGATATATAATAGAGTTATTAACTGTAGGTTTGTACCTACCGCTTCCATCTTGCGTTCAATACGACTTGGAAGATTTACGTCTTTAGACTTGAATCTATTAAACTCGACGTCAGGATACTATAGATGTACTTTTACACCAAATCGGATGTGGAAGTTCACGAAGTAGGCTTTTGTTGTCACTTAACGCTAATCTTAAGACGGCCGAAGCCCTAGTATATCAGGCTGCGATATAAATTAGTTAACTCGACGTCACAATGTCGTCTCGAAAACTTCTGGTCATTAAGGAGTTACTGTATATATGGGCGATAATAGTCGTGGCAGCCTCCGAACAAACCACCCACACTATTGGCGCTGTATTCGACGCGGCTATGTACCAGAACCTTTCGAAGGTCTTTCACCGGTCTATCGGTGAGACTCAGGCAGCTATCCGCGTCGACGGCTTCAGCATCCGTGCGACTGGAGGTCTCTATTCTTTTCTCACTCGACTATGCGCGAAATTCGAGAGCAAGAACATCGAAATTATACTCGCCGTCGCCAATGAAACGACCATACACGAAATCAACATGGTGGCAGCAAATATGGGCGTGCCCGTTGTCGGATACATTACGAGCGTAGCGTCGACCCAAGCCTTCCCCAAGGTAAGCCATATCCATACAAGGGCTGAGTCCGGGTCCCGTCACGATGTTTCATATCATTCTGAGCTCTATGGTCACGGTAGAAAAATTTTATAATAAAATGCAATTTTCTTGCATGAGCGATAAAATAGTTTGGAATAACACTTTTTAATTCACTACCACTAATTCGCGACATCGACAATCGTGTCGAATGAAAGGTCGTTTCTGACCTTCACGGGACAGGCAGTCGCGCCAAAAAGCCAAATTCAACGAAAATCGTCGCGTCGGACCCGGGAATTTGACCTGTCAGTTTTCCCATGTCTCTTTCTATTGATAAAAATACAGTTTACGCGGAAGAATAATCCGCGTCGTTTTTACTGACAGCCGAATTAGTATGAATGGGCTCTAACGTACATCGGGAGATCGCCTTGGCTTGACCAATTGACGTACGACGTCAATTCGGTGAATATCGATTGTTACGCTAGTCTATGTTATTTAGGTATATCGCTAGAAATAATAGCCTCCAAATCACGCATGCTTCGTAAATGAATGTACTTAAAAAACTTTTTAACTCTTACTCGAGGTGTTACTATTCATAAATACCGCGTTTTCATCGTCAGTCTTTTGGTGAAGAAGTTTCACAGTAATAGAGAGTACTAGTACGTACACAAATTAAGCTATTAATCTGAATTTTACGGTTGACAACTAACTGAGAGTTAATAACAAATAACTGTACTTCTTAATACATCTATTACATTATGTCAGTTGTTATATCATATCGAATGGAGACACAATATCTAATATAAGGATGCCGTAATCCTGTCTGCTTTTTTTTGTGCGCGCGCGCGTGCGAGGGTTCGTTATCAAACTTTGCCCAGGGTTTTGATAACAGACCCAATAACCATATATTATCGATGCGAATACGAATAATATGAATAATACGAATAATACGGATTAAACGGATAAAACGGATAATACGGACAATACGAATACTACGAATAATACGAATAACACGAATAATACGAATAATACGGATAAAACGGATAAAACGGATAATACGGACAATACGGACAATGCAGTTAAACCGGATAATACGAATAATACGGATAATACGGATAATACGGATAATACGGATAATACGGATAATACGGATAATAGGGATAATACGGATAATACGGATAATACAAATAACACGAATAATACGGATAATACGGATAAAACGGATAACACGAACAATACGAATAATACGAATAATACGGATAAAACGGACAATACGAACAATACGAATAATACTGATAATACGAATAATACGAAAAGTACGAAAAATACAAAAAATACAAAAAATACGAAAAGTACGAAAAGTAAGAAAAGTAGCATAGTACGCATAGTACGCATGGTACGCATGGTACGAATGCTACGAATATTACATTATATATCTATCTATATGTATTGAATTGACACCCTCATGTAAACATTCGGTTACAGCGTCTTGCCGTCGATAGTCCCTGTATGCGTGTTGAGTTAACACCCGCATTTAAACTTATTTAATTACGGCATCTCGCCATCGTTAGTTCTTTTTGTCTACATGTGATGAACTAACGCGCTTGTATGAACACTCGGTGAAGCATCTAGCCATCTAGCCGTGATTTAATAGTTCCTCTATACAGTATGATGATAAAATTCATTTGGTTGGCAGGTAGTTCCAAATCTTAGGAGCAGCCTTTCATAAACATCGTCCACCCACAGGTTTGACTCTAATACTCGGATCATCAATAATTTGCTAATCGGTTGCCTTGACGACCACGAACATATATGGAAGGTCACAAATATAACAAACATCCACTCCACTAGTCGATTTGAACAGTGATATCCAAATCTTGGATTAAGTTGATGTTTGAATTTGGAATCAGTGAAGATATTTCAATATAGGAGCAATTCTGTCATATACCTAGACATACAAGCCGCCGCGTTCCGTGCTTGCTGGAGTTTGTGAATTAAGTGACCCGATATACTAAACAGCAGAAAGTTGCATTATCAAGTCATGAAGTGTACAAAATTTCCCGAAAAGTGACGATCGAGAAATTTATGGACATTAGATATAGTTCTAATGTGAATATATGCTGATTTGGTGTCAAAAATTAGGTTCTCAACTTTAGTTATAGTTTTTCTGCGTCTTTGTTTATTATAAATTTGATGGCCCCGTAGTCGGGCGAGGTTTTTTGTATGAAACGGAACAGTAATTTCATGTTCTATTGTGGTGCTTTGTCTTACTTGTGCGGAGTGCAATAATTTTCCATATATGTGTTCTCTGTCGACCTGGTCGTTCATGACGAACGTGAGGTAATTCCCATCATGTAAATGCGGCGGCAGATTATCAACTGTATCTATTACGAATATTGCATAAACTGCACGTTCATCCCCGAGCTCGAAGCATCCATGTTCGTTCACAGTGACAATTTTGTTGCCATTTTTATTCATATAAAAGCTACATTAATTTTTTTGGAACCAATTGAATGCAACTCACACGGTGCTGTATTTTCAGTACAATATTCTTTAGATATCTCCCAAACATATAAATTTGTATATTTTTGTCATTGTCTTTCCGTTAGCAATACTTTCTGGCTGTCCTGTAAGTACAGACTATTTTAGACTATTGTGGACGGTAGACATTCGGTGTGTTGAGCTTCTGCCTAGATTATTCACATTATGTACAAGTATAAATACATATATCAATGTTACAGTGATTCTAAGAATGAACGACGTAATGTGCGTGTTTTAAGTAAGATATACAGTAGTCATCTGTTAGTGTGACTAACAGTGGCTGTTCCACGTCGATTACATCTCGATCTGCAATTTTATTAAGTTATGGTTCGGCTCAATCCATCAGCATGTTTGTCGTCTGTCTAACCTGCGATGATTTACGTCATTGTGCCAAATTTACATCGGATGATGGGTAATTCGTTCGGAAACGATTATGCCAGTTTGATACGGAAGTCTGGAGCAATTCATGTTCCTGCAACACATCTGGTGATGGTATTGGGTGTTTTTCTCTGGTAGTGTTAGAAGCAATTAAGCCTGGCCACCTAAGATAGTGGATGTGGTTTACTATCTATAACAAACACACGTTTCTCGTCATTTTTACCTACTGACTTTTAAAATATTCCACAATGCCTATATGAATGTACTTTTGGCTAGCTTCTTAGAGGAATTCGTCATCCGAGCAGCGTTCTGTTTTAATGGACAGGTAAAATATTCCAGAAAATGCCATGAAAGGTCCGCATCCAACATTAAACTTCCAAACAATATTTTTTGACCGGAACAAGGAGAATGTATCTCGAGGCATGGCGGGATAGGTATTTTAGTGATGCAACTTCAGTCAGAATTGT
This sequence comes from Epimenia babai, assembly GCA_011762755.2. Lineage (NCBI taxonomy): Eukaryota > Metazoa > Mollusca > Solenogastres > Cavibelonia > Epimeniidae > Epimenia > Epimenia babai. The sequence goes on from WURV02180864.1 coordinate 19,625, forward strand.
GCTCGTATATTTAATCTCTTAATATGTGTATGTTTAGTTTCTGGCAATCACTTCGAGGTTAAGCCTCAATGGCTCCAAGCCTTAAATTACTAGAAGTTGCACAATCTATATGAATAATAAGCCGATACTGTATTGGTTGATGGGCAGCCGCTCATTTATCTGAGTGCTCGCTCTTGCTGTTGTGTTCAAGATCATATTATAGATGTCTATTCAACTAATTTGATACGCTGTCTCGATCGACCGATATTTTTAGCCATTCGTTGCCACATCCCCATCGGAGTATTCATCCGGCTCTTTATCCTTTTCTTTTATCGTTGCAAGACTTGCGCAATGGCCACAAACGGATTTTTGTTCATTGGTAATCCAAGCCAATGTCTCTCGATAAATTGTGGCTGCATTTATCACGTTTCGCGACATTTTCCGCGTGATTAGGTCTCACTGCTCTTGAAGCAAAAAGATTCAGGTGATAGTTTTCTAAAACTATCGTAAACAGCGTATACTGCTGCTATACGGCACAGTATCTGGGTTCCAGAGGAAGGCATTGGGGCAAGGTCTGAGGTTTAACAGCCAGTCAACTTCAACCAACTTAACATCTAAAACTCGCAATCACCACTACAACAGACGCGAACAACCCACCTAACATATAAGTGACACACATTCATAACTAGGTAACTCAACATTTCAGATATATACACATAATTGATCACACTTAACAACTTATCACACATACTCGTACTATATCAACAAAAACACTATTTTACACATTAATACCTCATTATATATCATGAAACTGCTGTAGGCCATATATAATTGTTATTGTACATGGCGTATTTGATCATAGCAGATAGCTGTGTATATGCACTGTATGTATATGGATATTCACGCCATCAAATACAAAAAATTATTATCATCTCATTTTTAAGGAAACTTTTAGTCAATACTGAATTTATATGTGCCATGGGGCAGGAGGAGGACAGGTGAGGTGAGGTGAAATTCATATTATCATATGTTATCCACTCTTTTAAAGCCTCAAAAGTAGATTGAAATTATAATATTCATTTTATTTAATATTGTGTCTAAAGAAATAAGTGCAATAGAAGAGTTATCCGTAAAAGTGCACGTGTATTTACCCATTGTCAGCTCAGTAGATATATTTAATAAATGATTAAATTGGTAATTTGCGGCTGTACTGTGTATAAGGATATAGCAGTAGGCTAGGATTGATTCATAGTTTAGACCGTCATTGGCTGGTGACGGAGCTAACTGGCATACTGTAGTCACCATCGTCTCACTGAACACGTGTAGTCTGGTGGGGACCCCACCGGCGTGCTGACTTCCACATCTGGACGGACAGTTGATCTTCGTCAATTCATAACAGGCGAGAAATGCTTTACTGTAAATAGTGGGACCCGAATGTATAGTGCAATACTACGTAATTTTCCGGTATTTAATGTTTTTCGTGTGATATTTAACATAGTTATACAGCGTTTTTCATATGTCTAACTCTGCAAATATGCGATCTGTGCTGTAATATTTTAGTTATATTTTCTCTATATGTGATCTTACTGTATATGCCTTTTTACTTTTGATTTATTCATGGTATTCGATTTTGAACCATATTCCATGTGTTTCTAGTTAATCATAATTACTATAAATTTGTAAATTGTCTTTGATAGCCATGTGTTAAAAGGGTACTATAAATCAATAAAATTTCATTTTATTTCATCTACGGATAATCTCACAATCTCGTGCTCAACCAACCGAGCTGCAAAGGTAGGCTTTCTCCTGCACATTTCGGTGTTTAACACCCTTTCGAGAAGAGACGGATACCTTCTAAATCTTTCATGTATATAAGGCCAGCGATATACGCAGATATCTGTAACAAGTAACGATAGACTTATTAACCCTTAGCACTCTGTTGTCACTGAATTATGTTGCTATAGTAAAACGATTTACAGATGTCAGTGTGCTATGGGTTAAACTGTAAATTAAATGGCCGAATAGCTGTGTTTGAAATATCAACATTACGTTAATGGAAGATAACCCCGGTGGTTCTGTGAACAACAAGGAAGAATTTTTGCCTGTGGTGGTGCCTGAACTATTTGGTCACTAGACAGGTTATCTGAAGGTCGTGAGTTCAGGTCCCACCGACGACAGCAAGGTTTTTGTGTTTTTTTTGTCATGTTATCTATAGAAGTATCGTGGCCACCCCAACCCTGTTAGCATTGTTAATTCATGTCACTGGTTTTTAAGTTCCAAATGTTGACACAGCGTTTACCCATGATTCATACATACACACATTAACAGGGGAAGTATCTAGTCGAGTGGTAGAAGCACAGGACTCGTAACCCGAAGATCACGAGTTCGAAACTGTCCACCGGTCAGTTTTTCCGCGATGATCCTCAGCGAGCCATTTATCCCCGATTACTAGAGTAAACCCATATCTAAAATAGGGAGACGCTTGATATTATCTTAGATGGGTGATATGGGAGTGTTGAAGTTATTGTATATGCGCTGAATAGGTGCCAAAAATCATTTCATCGTAAACCGCATCTTAGAGCCTTTATTGGGTGATATTTGCGGTCTGTATATGTACTTGATCTTTTACTTTACCATATCTGTGATAGATAATGATAATGGCGACGTTGCCTGCAAATGATTTCCTTTTTTCGATGTTTGTTCTACGTTCCGCCGAATTATTCAACATTGTTATCCATTTCATGCTCACTGTAAATGTACGTAGTTGCATCTAACAATGATCTGTATTACCTGTATACTGTTAGATGTTAATTTTATATAATTTAAGTTATTACATTATAGTCTTAGACCATTAGACTATTGTTTCATGTAAAGTGTGTTTGATAGCTCTGCTAATGAGTACACTTTGAACAAATGAATTTCATTTCATCCATTTCAGATAGACATCAATGAGGCTTAATAGGCAACGTATGTAAAAGGTGAAGCACACCGTAAAAACCTGCCTATGGCAGAACCAGCAAACGTATCCCAAATATACGAAATTCCTTTACAGTCAATCCACATTCCTTCGCAACCAATGGTACAAATGGACGACGGTCAACTGGCTGCGGTGATTCCCACACCCCCGCCCTGCCCCACCCCGTAATAATTGTGGCTAACTACATCCACATCGCATTAAACACCACTGAAACTGACTTTAAGGGGCCAATGATAGAAGGGGTTAAACCCAGTGTATGTACAAAAATTTACCCAAATTACATCGATCTTTGTGAAAAGACCGTAAGATTGGATCATACTCGAGATTCAGACGACTCACCGATGTAAACGGTCGTGGCGGCGTTAGCGTCGCTCTCGTCAAACTCGAACCTGACGCCCCCGCTATCGGTAGTCGTCACCCCGCAGCCGCCGCTGCGACACATCGATATCGGGACGACCCCGTATACGTACGCCAGCAAGATGGGCACGCCGATACCTGCGGTGGGAGGGGGGGGGAGAGTCGAATATCGGATGTTGAGCGATATATGTAAATATACGAATACGTATGTAGCACATATTAGTCACGTGAAAACTGTCGTAGATTTTGCGGAGTGTGCGACATATGTGGCCCACCTGCAGATGTTTGGAACCGGTGGCGTGAATGGGAAAAAAGGGCCGATTGTCTGCCCACACTCGATGAGTCTTTCGCAGTAGGTGTTTCCCCCCACCATAATAAATAAGGCGAATGATTTGTAGGTGAGCATTATAAAGGGCCTATGAAGGCTTAGAAGATAGGTTATGTCTAGTTAGTCGTCGTAGGGGTCAGACGTGTTTAGCTTAGCTCCAACTATTTTAATATTTTACTTGTGTTACGGTTCTTGTAGGTTTATAAATTTTATATCGTTATTTAGTGCAGTCTATGCTCAATATAATAATATAAAAATTGTCTTTGTAAATTAAATACTTTGCCAGTTGTAGGTATCTAAAGTTAGTAATTTAGTGAAATTATACATCTTCTGTAGACTAAATTTCCCCTGTGATGAAGTTCTATTGTTGTCATTTGCCTGTGTTGGTTTGTTTAGATATTGCATAGGTCTGTAGTGTGTTAATCTCTGCGCAAACAACCCTTCATTCTATCTGTCATACATGTCTGACCCCGGTCGTTTAGGAACGCTGGTGTTTTTGTACAAATTTGCAGTTTGGTAGACATTTCATTTAACAGTTACGTTAGGCTATGATTTAGCTTCTATGTACTTGGTATTGTGTTATACCATATAATTAGTTATTACGCGAAATGTATACAGGCGCTTTAGAGACATACTAGTTATTAGGGCGCCTCCAAAACAAATGAATTATTATTATTATTATAATTATAGGTAATCAGTCTATAATTACATATATACATCGACAGCACTCATTTCGCCTACCCAGTGAATGATAACTAGAACAGGTAGAGCTGGTGGCTGGGAGACTATAAATGGTCGTCCATCGTCATGGTGACCTGGACAGCCTAGCCTGGTTATGTAACTAGGCCAACGATGCAATATGTATGAGTTGTAAATGATAAAAAATCGTCTAGACGACGTGGCATCATATTTCCAATCTAGCCAATATAGCGTTTCTCAGGCAAAATGCACCTTAACCCTTACCACACTGGCAGATGTGCATCGCGTTACTCTAGCGATACAATTCGTCGACAACAGAGTGCTAAGGGTTAAACGAGAGCAAATTTTGCAGATAAATTGCGATCGTCTAAATGCACTTTTTTACCTATGGCGAGCACGGCTACAACAGGGGAGGCAACAACCGACATGCTGACGGCCCCTGCCACGAAGATGTTGCGTCGATGGCGGGGTGACTTCTCGTAACGTGAATACACCTAAATCACAGGAAATTTTCAAGTACTAAAAATGCAGCACGTATCGAAAACAAGACGGACGGAGTTCTCCAGAGTGTCTTCTAAAGACACCAGTGGTAAAAATTTCCAGGAAAAATTTCAAAAATTAAAAATTATAATATGGCACAAATTTGGCGATTTTCAGTATTAATATTAAAACTTGAATTTTTAAATAGGTTAGGACCAACTTAAAATTTCTTATCATTTCGTTGGATTCGTCCATCGAAGACAGAAAATGCCTAATTTTTATTTCATTTCCATGACATAATGCGAGCATATACATTTAACCCTTACCACATTGACATCTGTATGTCACATAATTAAGGAAATACAGTTCTGTGACAACAATGTACAATGGGTTAAATATCGCTGCATTTACAAATAAACCCTAAACAAGCCTTCACCCTTAAACCTTAAACAAGCATTTACAAAGAAACACTACATATGCATTTACAAATAAACCCTCAACAAGCATTTACAAATAAATCATAAACAAGCATTTACAAATAAACCATAAACAGAAGCATGAACGCATCAACCATAAACAGACTGGTAACACTCAGAACGTACCTTCTTACCAACCCAGATCGGTATACCGATGATTAAAGCTGGGATGGCTATACCAGCCATCAGGCTGATACCCAGGGGTGCCCCCACAAGGGTGCCTAGCTGCCACAGAATTTTCTTCTTTCTGCTCCACGGTTTCTTGCCCCAGAATGTGCATCCGGATGGACTGAAATATCAACGGTGGTAATTAGGATAACCAATGTAGTTCTATAATTAGCTAGAGAGAAATGCACGGGAAAACCTATACCCCTGATGGGTACCGCTAAAACTCTGAAAAAATGCATTGTAACGAATAAACGCATACAGGAAGAAGTCACCTGAGATAGTGCAGGTCGGATATCTCCTTCCTGCACAGCCAACAGAACTCGGAGCCACAGAGCGAGCAGGTCATGTGGTTGCACGAGCCGTCCTCCATCTTGATGATGAGCGCGCTGCATCGCGGGCAAAGTTTGATGTCATTTTCTGCGAAAGGGAGACTATTTAAGGGAAACGCCGATGTTTACGCAGTCATAATTCGCGACGTTCAACGCCGCGCAAATTGTCCCGATTCGAACGAACGCTAGCTATCATTCTGAAGTTGACTGTCCTATCTGTACACATAGGAAAGCTGTGAAAACATCGGAAAAATTACACCAACCTTGGTGCATGGAACACTCAAGGACCACCCATCGTCACCGAAATTTGGCCGCTGTCATTGGTTCAAGATTTGGGCATGTTCGGATCCCACAACATCGTCATAATTCCTTTTGGAAAAAATGGTTCAATGTTAGGGGGGAAAGTTGGCCTTAGGAGCTAAGGCTAAATATCGCCGGGCAGATGTTTACATATGTCTGGTAGGTGTTTAGGGTTATAACTTGAATTGATAAAAATCAAAACTGATGAAACGGCATTAAGGTTCTCGTGAGAGTATATATACGTACAATTGATATATTTGTTAGTACAAAGGTTAATATACTGTAAATCCTACTAACTAAATCTTACTACGTGTAAGTGGCGCTACTCAGAGTCTATCTAAAACCCTTCCTCTTTGGTGAAGTTAAAAACGTGCCCTGAGTTCCCAGGAAGTTAATTGTCAATGACAAAGGAAGGCGACGAAACAGAAACTAAATTCGTCTCCAGTGTATTTTGTATGATTATATTTCAATTTTCAATTGGTGAACGGTGGTGATAAGCACCCACTTACTTTACGTGTTAATGTGTCATTCTCGTGTGTATAAGGCAAGGTACTGACGATAAGCATCGCAACTCAAGTAGCCACAACTTCAACAACCACATTTACCGTGGTTACCGCATTTATCGCACATGCGGTTACCGCACACGCAGTTACCGCACACGCATGGTTGTGAAACGTGTGTACTTGAGATATACGACTGTAATAAAGAAACTTATAAATCAAATGAGACTTGACACATTACCGTAACGCTACGTATTAGTTCGCTTTGTAAGAAAAGACAAATTCACGTTCTGATAAAGAAAAGTAATGAGGAAGACCAGAGAGTTTCATGGATAGATCGTGGGATAAAAAGAAGGGAGATATGACAACAGTAGATGGGATAGAGGAGAACACAGAGAAGGGAAATGGCTGGTAATGGATGACCAGCTCTGAGAGTTTCATGGATAGATTGGGGGATAAAATGAAGGGAGATAAGACAACAGTAGATGGGAGAGAGGAGAACACAGAGAAGGGAAATGGCTGGTAATGGATGACCAGCTCTGAGAGTTTCATGGATGGATTGTGGGATAAAATGAAGGTAGATAAGACAACAGTAGATGGGAGAGAGACCACAGAGAAGGGAAATGGCTGGTAATGGATGACTAGCTCTGAGAGCTTCATGGATAGATTGGGGGATAAAATAAAGGGAGATATGACAACAGTAGACGGGAGAGAGGAGAACACAGAGAAGGGAAATGGCTGGTAATGGATGACTAGCTCTGAGAGCTTCATGGGGATAGATTGTGGGATAAAATGAAGGGAGATAAGACAACAGAAGATGGGAGAGAGAAGAACACAGAGAAGGGAAATGGCTGGAGATGGGTGATCTGGTGAGTGTTGGGAATGGGAACCACTGAAAGACGAAGATAAACTCGTGAGATTTTACGCTTAGATAGCCGTCTTCATCTGCTAACGTGAAACATCGATAGTACAACACCTTTTATGTACGCTAAAAAAAGTAGCACATTAATTCGGCTAAACTAGGTAAAAATTAACACAGGCTTCCGTATAGGGAGATACGTCGTTAGGTGTAATCTTCTATCTACTATATCTGATTTTACTGTTCACGAGCTTTCACATTAACATTATACGTTGACCAACAAGCACCCCATGGCGTTCGGGCGAAAGCACGTTGACACGAAATCGGTTTATCCATGCAGTAAATCAAAACGTCATTCTCTATACAATAGAATATAGATAGATAACTATAGAAGTATCGAGGACGACTGACTTTTCTTTTCGTTTCCGCCGCTGTCGTACGTGATCGTGTCTAGTTTGGTATTCTGTTGGCGTTTGGCCCGCGCCGTGTCGCACGTCTGATTCGGGTGCCAGTATTGCTTGCAGTGGTAGCAGAATGACGTGCCGCAGCCGTCCCGTTCGCATCGCAGCTTGGGGCAGCTCGCGCAGCCCGTGGCGATCACGGCGTACCTGGGGAACAACGCACGGTGACATCGGTCACATCGGTACCGGTGACATTCCCATTCACTCTGGAAGTTTCCAGATAATTCTCTTCCGGTCCCAATAAGCACCGACGATAAACTGGAGATCGCCTTACACACTGTCTATTTTTTGCAGAAGGTACGGAACTATTCTATTTTCTACCACAACCCCCACAATAGCGCATTTTTTTTCAATTCATGAACTAATTCGAACGAAATGACCATTTGATCAGAAAAACGCAGAATAGGACAGAATTATCACGCGAGACACAATTACAATGAGGCAGATTTATCACATGAGGCAAAGCAATCTTGAGGCAATCATCACATGGATCTTCACACGCCGAATTATCACGCGATGCAAATTTTTTTTAAAAAACATTATGTTTGAGTGAAAAAGACGATAAAAGCTACGATGTTACTGATAATACTGTATATACCTATAATATGTTAACTATATTACAATACCGACCCACAATCGGGGGCGGGGCACCATCTTGAATCTGGGTCAGATGCGAGAAAGCGACGAACCATGAAGTCTTCGTATTTCTCGAACAGTTTATCATCGGCGAGGATTCGTTTGATATCGTCGGGATGTAAGAGTTCGGGGCATTCTGGGCACGTGATGTTCACGCGGCTCTCCGTTATCTCCACGGTCAGGTACTTGCTGAGGCACTCCACGCAGGAACGATGGCCGCACGTCGAAATATCCGGAAAGTTTTCGGGGGCGTGCTGGCACAGGCAGAGGATACATTCGATGCCGTGCGCGGCGTTCGACGAGGCCGGGAGCGAAATCAGGGCGGTGTCGCCGCCCGCCGCGTTCGTCGCCCCGGGTAGCGACGTCGGCGGTGAGCCGACCCACGAGTGGGCGTCGTGATCCGCCCCGCCGCTCGAGCTGCTCGATTCGCAGCTAGGCTTCGGCGCCGGCGGCGCCGACGGTTTCGCTCGAAACGACTCGGAGTTGAGGAACAAACGGCGCAGAGAAAAACGCGGAATCGTCTTCGCTCGGTCCGACTGTCTCGAGGATAACGAGGGAGTGGAGCTGAGGTCAGACTCGCGGTCTCGTTTGCTCTGCGATTTCTTCATGTTAGCTGTGTAAAAACAATAAATTACAATAGAATTACTGGTAGAAGCACACAAAAAACAGGAGATAGTTGGAGGTCTGGTACCGCTTGCAGGGGAATTACATTAACGCTTCGTCCCTGTCGTGTGACGGTGCCTTAGACAGCATTCGCACCACTCTCATTTTTTTGGCCAAAAAAGCGAAATTTTTTTAAACGGCGCAACAAAAAACAAGTTTGGCAAATTTCTGCGTGCAAGACTTTTATTTTAGAGAAATACGTGTGATGTAAACCAAGAATCTTTTCCTTATCTTATATCAACCTAGAGTCAACTGTTGTTTTTCTAAGTAATCTGCAGGGGAAATCACTCAATAAACACGCGGTAATTATTTGCAAAACGAGGAGCAAACAAGGCTCGGTCGAAGTTACGTTTCGGTCGCGGAAGTGTTAATATCCATGAAAGAAAAATGGGTTACATCAAAAATTAGACTCTATAATCAGAAGCTTCTTTGATGCTCGCTGGATGACTTGACGTCGCTCACATCTGCGCTCTGTCATCGGCGTATTGTAAATAATCGATTACCACATATAAAATGGAGTCTGCGACTTTATGTAGGCTTTATATGGGCTTTATTTAGGCATGCAAAAACAATGGCATAAATAAACAGAGGTCAACTATTGTAAATGGATTATCACATATAGAATGGAGTATGTGACTAATGTAGGCTTCATATAGGCTCTATGTAGGCATGCAAAAACAGTAGCATAAATAAACAGATGTCAACTGTTTTCCCAGACTCGGTGGTTTTCCATCATGGTAATAACTGACCCTGATCTATCTTTTGTATTAACTGCATACACTAGATTGTATAGGAGCGATAATACCCGCGATAATACCCCTGATAACACCCCTGATAACACCCCTGATAATACCCCTGATAATACCCCTGATAATACCCGATAATACCCATGAGTGAAGGAGTTATACCCAGGCTATTGTACGTGTATACG
>WURV02180865.1:0-13294 GCA_011762755.2 Epimenia babai
CTGTACGAACCAATGGGGCAGTCAACGCAGCCAGTCCCGTTAGTGTACTGACCATCGGGACACGATGCTGTTGGACATTGGACAGTGGTCAATGCATCTTATATATCATTAATCAGGCAATAGCCATATAAACTGATGCTCACTTATTGCACCCACACCCTCACAGTTAGTATTAGTTCATAAACATATTGCAAAATTACATATATGAATTACTCCACTATATGTATTGGTATCGTATTGAGGGCAGTTAGGGTAGTGGTAAAATTGTTGGGATTGGATCCAAAAGGCCCTGCATTGATCCCTGGTTGAGCCATTATATCACCCATGGCGTTTTTCATGCTCCCCGTAGGTATAGTGGAATTTTACCTGAATAGCAATTTCAGATTTTCAACAGTCAGTATCAAAAATATCTTTAATACTCAAATACATTGAGTAAAATCATAAGAATAGAAATTAAAATAAAAAAATATAAATTGAAAAATAAATACAGTTTTTGTAGCTACATATTAATTTTTGCAGTGTAATTCTTTCAAAAATGAGCTTCTGGAGCTGAGTAATGTGAAGAATTTACGATGTTTGTAGATAGAGACAACATTACTCACGATAACACCGAGTCTGGCCAGTAGTGTAGGTGGTCTGGCCATCATCACACACTTCGCACTTGTACTGGTCAGCCATTGATTGGTATTGGCTGAGAGGACAAGGTTTACACTGGCCATTGTCCAAGTATTGACCAGCTATGCACCCTGACGGGACTGTAAATGCATAACATCGCAACATAAAAATATCCGTGTTGCAAGAGGTAAAGGCAAAATACAACATTTATAGACTGAAATTATGAGCCAATAATGGCTCTCAGATGTAGTTGAAAATGCGTGTTTATTGTTTCTGGCCAACTACAATACGTATCTTCGACATTCACATATCATTTTACTATATAAACATTTTACGGTATAAATTATATAGCCGAGGTATTAGAGCAAATGTAGCCAAATGGAGCCCCATTTAGAAGTGTGGCATTCCATTGATGACCCATTTAGCTGAATGTAGTCACATTTAGAAGTGTGGCATTCCATTGATGAGCCCAATTTAGCCAAATGTAGCCCCATTTAGAAGTGCAGCATTCCATTGATGAGCCCAATTTAGCCAAATGTAGCCCTATTTAGAAGTGTGGCATGTACCGTGTAAATAATTTTAAAGTAATAATAATTTCTGAACTTAAGTTATCACTGTGTAGTGCCTGGTATTTTTGTTTTCAAAATGTGGTCCTTTGTGAAATACCGTTGAGGACATTGATCGTTAAATCTGTTTATTTTCTTAAGACATTATATGACGTTGCGACCACCGTAGATGCAGAACAATAATATATTCAGTCAGATTCTATGTAAAATCAACACATGTACTCGTATATTTCTTATCTTAGGCTCAACAAAGCTCTACAAGAATCATCAGGGCTCTAGATTTATCCATGCGTACTTCTTAATGAGCAGTCACTGCGTTTAGTGCTGCGTTTGGTGGCTGTGGTGTAGGTATCTGGGCACTGGATACAGTCTGGCTGGAGGGGGAGATTTTGGTAGTAACCTACGTCACACTCTACGCACTCCGTATGGTTGACGCTGCCGATGTGGTAGCCGGGTTGACAGTTGCCTGCGTGTCATCCATGGGGATATATATCAATCAGAAAGACGAGCTTGTGATTATTAATCAGATATATTAATTATCTCAGATTGTAAAGAAAATATATCAGATCATGAGAATATATGAGATCGTGAAGCAAATATATTAGATCATGTGGGTATATCGAATCATGAGGGTATATCAGTCCATGATGAAGATATATCTGATTAGGAGGGTATATCCAATCATGAAGGAAATATATTAGATAATGAGGATGCATCAGATCATGAAGCAAATACATCCGATCATGAGGGTAAATCAGATCATGAGGGTATATCAGATCATGAGGGTTTGTCAGCTCACGATGAAGATGTATCAGGTTATGGTAAAAAATCGGATGTTGGAAATATCAGACCATCTAAAGTCTGGAAGTTATATAATAAATAAAATGAAATCAATTAAATAATAGCGTACTTACTTGCCTAAGTGTCAACAAAACATCGATAAAAACAGGACTATTAAATCCATGTTGTAAGGGAGTTTACGATCATCTACATGTATCAAGAACTGTAAGCCACTTAGACGATACTAAGCCCTAACAGTTGTGCAGCTCCGATACTCACCAATGAGACAGCTGTCCTGTGAGACTGAACCCTCAGTCTCGGTGGTCAAGTCGGGCGGGCATCTATCGCAGTAATCACTAACGTTCTTGTTTCTATGGTAGCCACGAGTGCATGGAATGCAGTCTTCACGTCGCTCATCGTACTCTTGGCCGCTCGGACAGTCCTCTGTAAACAACACAATCGTACTGCGACATGAAAGAATGTCTTGAATTGCAACGTTTCAAATATTCTTTTATTCATTATCTTTTTTCTTCTCTGTGATCGAGGCTAAAATCATTTTAGAATACTATAATATGTATTTATAGCGCACTATTATCCACAGACTCATAAGAAACACTTTAACACTTTACTACGCAATACATAGACCTAGCATATAGAATATATATACCATCGCTATGGCATCGGTAGCTTTATATAGCATCACTATTAACAAAGGTCAATGCATAATTAAGCTCACTCTCAATTATGTATAGTGCGCAGGTAACTAAAATATAAATTAAAGACAATATAATTAACATATTACAAGCTAGCATCCTCACCTAACAATACCATATTAATTATACAGCTAAATGATCCCCGTTCCAACCACTCACTGATGCAGTATGTAGGGTCAAAAGAGGTCATTCCATCTGGACAGCGGTCACAGGAGTACTGGCCATCGCTGCTTTGATATTCGCCCCTGTCACACTCGATGCATTGCTCCAGTGTCAAGTTGTAGAAAAATCCCCGCGTACAATTACTGGCAACTGAAATTCAGGAACAATTATTCAACTATCAGTGATGGCAATGGCACAATCCTGGACCCCTAGACACTCCCTGGTAGCTCATCATCTTACTTAGTTCAGGCAGTTCCTGGCATGGCATCATGTATCGTTGCTTAGGCTAGCACATACAGATCTGTATTTAGACAATCCGACTAGCCTATGTCAGTCAATCCAACTACTTAAAGGTCTGCAAAATCCATCATCTATCGACTCCACTCGCCTTCAATATCAACAACATCCTTAACACTGCTTACTTCTATCATGTAATATTCAATCCAGATCTAAGTACCTCCCAAAATCTGTGTTCTACACTTTCCTCATGTATTCGTCTCCTCTAAACTTGGGTCCACCGTGACGCTATACATTTTGGTGGCCACAACTCCAGTCAACAGACTACAGAGTAGAAAAATGATAGCCCACATCAAAAACACTGCAGCACACCAGTCCTACTCTTTCCACTGGCTTATAATACCATTAAATTCAATATTCTTATCAATATCTCATTAAAACATCGTCAATTTTAATACCCCTGCATCGTATATATATATCTCAGTAGATTATTAATATTATTAAAAACTGTTAGGTTATTTAATGAGATTTGTGTAGGTGTGTTGGCCATATCGCATAAAACATAAAAGTAAAGTTAACCCCCCCCCCATAGCTTTCGTATACAAGTATAGTTCATCAGGTGTAATGTAGAGGTAGTAAACGCACACAGAATGAGAGGTCAGAGAGACCTCAAGACGCTCGCTTGACTAGCAAGAAAAAAATTTTGAATAAAAGAAGCACTTGAGATGCTAGAATATAAGTGATGGCAATAGGGGTAGCCAATGTGGTTCTATGAATCACATTAATATGGAAAACACTGCAAAAATCAGCCAATCAATTTATGGTCCATCATCATGCTTGCTACAGATATTTGTGTATATTGCTGGCTATGATATAAACAACAGTGGTTTTACAAAACGGTGTTAAATATCTAAATGCACAGGAGAAAGCTTAGAGTTGGTAGAGCACCGGATCGGTTATCTGTAGGTCATGGATTCGAGTCCCAGAAAAAAATGGGTTCACCAGAAATTACTTTCCCTTGGTCCGATGATGATATGGTCAACAAAACTACAATAGACCAACCTTAGGAGATCATCTGCCAAATGGCAAATCTTAAAGAAAAATGGTTCTTAAAATTTTTAAGAAAATGTTAACATCAGACGGACGGATGACGGATGAAGTCTGATCAGAGAAGCTGACCGAGCATTAGCTCAAGCGACTAATAAATACTGCAAGGTGACTGCTGGGTGGTAAAGAAAACTACACCCACGGACAAAGGGCCGCACAAAATGTCAGTTAGTTACCGATAATCAAATTTCTCCGTGTTCCATCTACTTATACAAGAAGAAGTATCAAGTCAATACACACTTCTCTTGGAACATTGCGATGCGTTAATGCTGCCTTCTCTCAGAGTCGTGTATGTCTTTGGACAAGGTTCGCAAGACCAGCGTAATGGGACAGGCTGGTAAGTGCCTATCTCACATGCCACACATAACATTGGCTGATCTGGGTCGATGTGAAAACCTTCCTCACAATCTCCTGCCATGATACCAAGTGTAAAACTGTATAGAAGCTCTTTAAAGTGAACGAAATATATAACACCATCACAGTTTAGGTTAACCCCGTGCAGGGCCAATTCACCCGCACAGCCTTTCTTTGTAGATTGACCTATCATTACATACAGCACAGATTAGTTAATAGTGAAAGTGTGGAATAATGTTAAGTGCTGAGTGCATTTTTGCGAAAACCCGCATGAGTGCAGTATAATAATCCCCCTTCCTCCAGCTCCAAACCATGGCAGTTTCATCTAGAACTCTGGCATCACAATAATTCAATACACAGACAAATATTGCCACGGGTTGGAGATATAAATAGAGCATACTATCCAAAATTACAAGAGCCTTAATTGTCATAGTTAATAAAACGTAAATAAAGATAAAGACAGACAAATGACACGTAGGACACAGAGGTGTAGGCTGCCGTGTTTGCTATTTTGTTTGATAAGGATAACCTGATAGATGGCAACTTTCTTACTAGCTATGGAGTATTCTTCGACGGGCGTAATGTATTAGTATCGATCATTCTTCTATTTGTAAATAACTCACTCTTTTCCATTTGTTATTTATATTTATACAGGACGATAACACAATGGTTGACTGTTGAGTCATAAATTCCATACAAAAATCAATGTAAATAAGACAAAGGATCGTGTGAAATTACAAAAATGAAATGAGATGCCAGAAAATATCTCCAATAATACAAAAATACTTTACTGTATATAAAGGTATATGTATAATTCAATGGGGGCATATTAGCATATTTTTACAATTTTTAGATATTTTCGGCAATGCAAATTTATGCAAATTGTTCACAATTATATAATGTTAGTAAATAGTCACGTAAGAGATCAAAGGTAAAAGGTAACACCTTTTACATAGACGAATAAATTATCAACCATGCAAGTAACATTATAGTGTATGTGAGCTTTTGTATGCGGAATATGCATAATCAAATTGCTTACTAGTTATCCAATATAAAATGTATTCCTCTTGATTGTTTACCATTAACAAGACTAATCAAACACGGCTACATTTATAGTTAACCCCTGACCCGCGAAAATATTTTATTATACATGTATCTAGTGAGGATATGTCTGATTTCAGCAGTACAAGGGTTAACCGTGATGTATTGTGCAAACCAAGTTAGGTGTAGATTTAGTTATTCTCTAAGTGTACGGTTAGTGTGATGCCTTAATACCTAGATTACATGCGTGTGAGCCCGGGTTCCAGTTAGTGGTGCCAAGTGGGCATGGTATGCAGTTGTCCGACTGCCCACGCTGTCTGTAATATCCTTGCGAGCAGTTTACACAGCCGCTTAGTGTTTCATTCAGTTCAGAGCCACTTGGACAGTCAACTAAACGCATGCAAACTCTTGGTTACTGAACAAGGTAAACTCAGTTAGTGAACAACACAAACTCAGTTACCAAAAAAGGCATACCGTATATACTCGCCTATAAGTCGATCCGACTATAAGTCGACCCCCCCCCCCAACTTTGGCCGACGAAATTGTGGTTTTGCTCTTGACCCGCCAATAAGTGGAGGGTGGAGTTTGAGGGTGCTACCCCTTCTTCAGTCATTCACGGTGATAGGCTGCCATTATAAATTGGATCGGAAACTTACCCTTACTTCAATAAGAAGGCATGAAATGGACTTTATCGTCAATGCCCTTCGGGAGTTTGTGCGCGATGTGTGTTCTTACACGCATACATAAGTTGTTGTACGTCTGAAGGTACGTATCAGTATATTTTACTGTACTGCCCAAAATTTTTTTTATTTTTATTGACCCGCCTGTAAGACGGGGGGTAGACTTTAAGGATTGAAATTTTGTCTTTAGAAACCGTCTTATAATAGGCGAGTATATACGGTACTAGTATTTTATAAATGCATGCACCTTGCATGCAGTTCGGACATTTTTGTCTAACGCACAAAAGAATCCGAGACAAACAAGGAAATTCGACGGCAACTTTTTGATCGAAAAATACAATTAGCAATGGATATTTATGGATGAATAAATGGCAAAATCACGATGAACTCTTTCTGTGACGAAAGCACCGCACTGAATCATGAGAAACCGAGAGTACATAAACAGTTGTACACAAACTTTTATCTCCCTTGACAACGGCATACGATAGGTATGGCTTAAAGGCGCCGCCGCTTGTATCGAACTGTATGAATACAAAAGGTCTTACGAAAGCGGATCTCAATCAGTTGCTGGCGAACAATGTGCACAAACTATCGCTTCTTGATCTTACGACATGCAGCTGTGATCAATTGATCAATACGCCACGGTTATACCTACGATTTACGGCCGTCGAGTCTGTCGAGAAGTCGCGCGGCGATTACGCCACAATGGAAATGATTTAATAGATTACCGGCGCAACACGACAATAGAAAGTGATGAAATAATCTCGATTCACGACCTTGGCCTGATCTTTGTGGCTCGTTTCCTTATTATTTGCGATAAATAGAAAAAAATCGAGCAGGTCGCTATGCTTCTTTGTAAATAGTATCAATGTCTCGGTCGCACGGACGATAATTGATCAATTCATCGTAGAGTTAGGGAAGATTACTTACAACACAAAAACATGCCTCACCCAGTATTCGAAGGGGGAATATGTCTCATTAGAAATTTCAATGACTCTAGGAAAGCTTATTTCGTAATTTGTAATTATTATACGCATCAGTATGATTGAGCACTTACTTTAAGTTATCTGTGGTTTTTTACAATCATTACCATAAGTAATATTATAAAGTTGTAATTCTGTCTGATTTGTTTGTTTGTTCATCTGTTTTGTTTGCTATCGAACGCATCCTAAGGTTCTGGAGATAGACCCTCATAACCTTATATTTCCTGAAACAACATGAGGGATGTGACAAACTACAGAAGTTTTATCATTATAGGACAAAGTATGAAACTTTGAAATTATTTTCATCTCTTATGGTATTAACTCCCTTGACTTGACATTATCTAATAAAATAAAGGACATCCATTTGTTATTAGCTCTTTGCTCATGGTCAGCGACCATAAAATGAAGATTAATCACGTAATTTGTGTACACATTTCTACGTTTCACGCGAACTTTTTCGCAAAAAGTTGATAATGGAAATGCAGTATCTATAAATAGAAATGCGTTGAGTCAAAGTATAAGTCTTAAAAACATACGTACTTTGTTACGTTAAAACATAATAATCATTTTGAATTGTATAATAAAGAAATAATGTTTTCAATGATTTCATCTTTCCTTAAGTAATATTATGTATAATTCTTCGCTACAAATAAATCAACAAATTGATATTAATAATGACGGCGGCAAAAAAGTTGTGAACTGCTGCAAAGTGCGGGGTGATTTGGGTAATTTGGGTGATTTAAGGTAAAAGGCTGTAGGCAATGCAAAGACAGACAGCACTTTCCTCATGCCTCCACAGTTTGAGAATTTATTATGTGAATAGTCATACAGTGGAATATAATATAGAGATCAGATATAGAGATTTGTGAAGTAAAGAATACTCGGACTGCTTAACCTCGACTGTCTTCAATATAGGTCAATATAGGTCAATATAGGACAATATAGGTCAATATAGGTCAATATAGGACAATACATGTCAATATAGGACAATATAGGTCAATATAGGACAATATATGCCAATATAGGTCAATATAGGTCAATATAGGTCAATATAGGTCAATATAGGACAATATAGGACAATATAGGTCAATATAGGACAATATATGCCGATATAGGTCAATATAGGTCAATATAGGACAATATAGGTCAATATAGGTCAATATAGGACAATATAGGTCAATATAGGTAAAATCTACTGTGCATGATCGGCATGGGATTCACCCAGTCTGCGAACGCTGTCTTCTGAACACCGATATGCTGTCAATATTCCAAAATCTCATGGCAAATTTTCCCATTTCACCAATTCTATTGGGGGGAATTTGACCTAGAAAATCCTGTTGCACATTTTATTTTCAAAAGAACGGATTTTATCTGATCAATGTTATAATGCGGAATACCGTTGCAGGCAAAAAACCTGAATGCGCTTCACACAATCTATGGCAAATTTCATGTAGTGACCCATATCATTGTGAACAGGGGCAAAAATAAACCCTTCGAAGAATCTTTCCATCACTCGTTTTATTCATGTAGTGACCCATATCGATTTAGGATTGGGTATGTCAATGCATATATAGACCTACAATGTCCCATGTGATCGTTTCATTACGGGTGAAACACTGAGCGCTAATTTACGGAAGTTACGACGTCGGTGCCGATGAAATACGAGAAATTAGGCGAAGTTAAAGCTAGGAGAAAATGATACATCAATTACACGAGGCAAGAAATCGTCGTACGAAACGGCATGATTGATCGTCGCTTGGTGTGTCATATCAAATTGTGAACCAATGTCACATGAACATCGCTCGAACGTCGCATGTACGTCGCACGAATGTTACAGATTCTCTGGCTAATTAGTAATTATGAGGAATGATGGTGAGTTCTACCATTTCTAATACTAATATTTATGAAATACACTCAAGAAGTCATTTTTAGTAAAATTACTAATATTTCTTATATACTGTAACGGAATATACTGAAACATTACTTTATTGAAATTTTACCAATATATGATTGATAAATGATTTTCAAATGTATAACGAATGTTTAAACGATATTTCACAAATATGGTATGATCCAGCAGGTTTTAACAATGACGGTTTTCTAAACAGCGTAGGTAAAAGAGTAGAGTACATGGCTGCTGACTTTGCTAAATAATGATTCGCAACAATAAATTGTGGAAGTTGGCTGTGTAACAGCTGCCAGAGAAAGTGTCTTACAGTTGTCGTAACCATGAGCCAATCCTTCAAACTTAAAAATTTCATAAGATCAATCGGAACAAAGTGCCTTACTCAAGAATACGACGAAAAACATAACTGCTTTTGCCCAAGAATCAAACCCTGCACCTTCGGGTTCATAAATCAACTCCATGAACTGCTATATTCCTTTAGTGTTTGAATGACCTAATTAGATAAGTCTCAAGCGGTCAAAAGATGTCGGCTTTCTTCCAAAAAGCGAACAAAAGCTCAACAGCATTATTTCTCCCTATGAAGGAATTAAACATATGGTATTAACAATATTTTATTAAAGACATTTCAATTAAAAAAATACCGAATCAGCAGCTGCGAATTTTCTTTCACGTTTCGAATATCATCTAAGTTCAAACACGCCATCAGCCTAACCAATGACCGACAAATGCTACAGGGTCGGCCATTGTTTTCCCATAATTCGAACAATTTCATCAGACCGGTGCAATCTCGCCTATCATATGAATGCCGATTGGATTTATATGCACCGTAATGGATTTCACATAGTGGCCCCGCATCCGCGTGGGTCTTCGCTCGCTCGCCTTCGCTCCCCCTGCCGATCGATGCCTGCAACCATAAGGCGACGGTGTAACACTGGCGGTGAGCGGTAATAATCGCCGACCGCGCTCAGCTCGTGAGTGCCCGGGCTAATGATTTATATGACTAGCTCGATGCGTCCCGGTCTTATATGACATTAGAGCCAGTCGACGCCGTAATTGTATTTGTAGTTGTTTGCGGTGGTTGAAACAAATGGCAGCCATAGAGGCAGACGCGATCAATATCTGAGACGTTTTACCAGATAACTGTCCTTCAATCACGATATCACTCGTCCGCCATCGCGCGGGCGATCGTATGTCCCGCATTAGTCAACTCGTGTAACTTATCTCCCTTTAAGGCCTATTAGTGATTGTCGTGATAGGGCATTTTTATATATAATTCCTATTTAATACCGAGGTTTTTTTAATTGATGCTCCTGGAAATGTCTACTTATTGAACTAAATCATTTAATGCAATATGCAAGATGCTCACTGGAAAAAAGAGGAGACAAAACAGGGTCAAGGAGGCTTGTTTGTCAACAGTTTCTGCTCAATGGGTTCAAAGACTTCTCACACCTGACACCAGACTGGTCATGTCGCGGCCTACTTGAAAGGCTTTAAGGAAGATTCAGCCAATTTTATGGCACGTTTTGTATACACGATGAGCGTTGGCTTCACCACTTTGAGCCAGAGACCAAACGGCAGTCAATGCAGTGGAAACATACCTCGTCGCCCCCTCCTAAAGAGGCCAAGATGGTCTCTACTGCTGGCAAGGTGATGGCATCAGTCTTCTGGGATGCTGAGGGTATAATCTACATGACTATCTGGAAAAGGGTCATAATATTAACGGCAGTACTATGCTGACCTCTTGAGTGAGATGTGCGAAGTTATTAGGACAAAACGCTGTGGAAAATTTACAAAAAGGTTCTTGTATCACCATGACAATGCCCCAGCCCACAAGTCGGTTGTTGCAATAGCCACCCTGTACAAGTTTGGCTCTGAACTAATCCCCCCCCCCTCTTACATTCACCTGATTTGGTTCCATCGGCCTATTCTCTGTTCTCAAACCTCAATAAACACATCGCTGCTAAAAAAATATCAAACAGATGATGATGTCATGGGTGCCGTAGAACAGTTTTTAAATGAGAAAGACAATGACTTCTATAGTCGGATATCCAAGTTCTCCAACATCCATGGAGTAAGTGTGTGAAACTCAAATGGTTGTCCATCCCGACATGTTGAAAAATAGATGACAAAGAATTGTATTCGTAGAGGGCATGTTGGTCGACCTATGAACTTTTCAAGTGACCCTGGTAACTATGATAAATGAAAATGTTGAAAATGTTGTAATTACAACATACTTATATGATTATTGAAACACATCAATTCCAAGTAGAAAATATGCCAACCCAATATATGAAATTGAATACCGAATAGAAAACAACGAAAAAATACTCTACATCCCGCAGGACGCGAACTCGAGACCCCCGAATGATTGGTCGAGTGCTCGATAAACTAGGATGCTAGTAGAGACTTCCGTATGACTGTACGCGTTAACGGACATAATTAGTGTGCTGCACATTGGTTCGATTAGGTGATTGTCCCGTATGTCATGCTCCACTTCATCTGCTGACACGGTTTCTATGTGACCAACTTATAGTCGACATTAACATGCATCATTGCATGCCAGACAGGTATTAAACAGTTGACAAGGCCTACTAAACGTCTACCTAGTTATTGTGAAATATCAAATTATAATCCCGCTAATTCCCCAATCTTCGATAATAAAGCAACTTTTTATGCCTATTTCATTTATATATAATAGAAGCATTAGCAAAGATCTTACCAAAAATACGTGACTAGAAACGGTTATATGTCAATGACAGTTGATGCTATGTTTGAGGTGTGATTTATTACTAATAATTTCATCCTATCTTTGTTGGTTTTGCAGCAAGAATTTCCCCTTTCAGGCAAGACTGGAAAAACTCATACTATCCATCTATACATATGTATTCAAATGTATATATATAAATATAAATAAATGATTTCCTTAACAAGTCTGTTACACTGAATTGTTAATTCACAAGATATGTTTAGTATAATGGAACCAAAGACATATGGAAGAATATTGATAAAGACATTCTTGAATGATTGTAATCATGGGGTCATTTTTTTATCATGGTTTCCCAGCAGAAAGGGACATAATTTGTCTATAGCCAGTATCGTCTTATAGTGGTCGCTTACAAAGATATACGCAGCAACTAGATTGTCAGAGATTGTCAGGCTATTGACGTTTGATTTGAATTTGGCGTGGGGGGGGGTGTAATAAGGTGGAAAACAGTGGCAAGAAGGTCAATCCAGAGGGAAACAGTTCCCAGGTATAAGAGACCTGGCAATGGATTCTGGACATATTCTAGGTATGTCAACAGCTGGATGGTGGATGTTGGAAGAGGTGGTCCTTAATGGTTGGTATAATGGTGGTATGATTGAGTGTAGTTGAGCGGAGCAGTGGTCGCGAGAATAGCGGTAGAATGTGGATAAAGTGGTGACATTTCAGCAATGGGTGACAGCACGGAGATTAGTGGGGAGAGACGAGTAATCAATTAGGTCCATAGCTTTTCTTTGTATTTAGCGTAAAATGTGGGACACGACAGAGGCACCACCCCCAGACATACAATATTCCAGGGTGGGTCTCATTTGAAACATACAGGGCTAGTAATTGGTGGGAATTGTAGCAGTGTTTGGCGCAGGAAAGGAAATATTATATATAATATTATTAAATTATTATAATTTTTTTGCAGTCGATTCAGCTTAAGGTTTTTACAGCGATTCCAGTAATGTAACCCAAATATTTCTAATGGAGTCCATAGACACAACCTCTACATGACAATTATTTGTTTTTTTCTCAATGTTATTGTGCTCCTCATTCCTTACATGTTAATGTAATCTTGATGGGGTAGCCAATGTGGTTCTTTGAATACATTATTGTTGATTCAAGACTATTGGTCTACACATTACAACTGCTGTTTGAAAAAAAAAAACAGGCGAAACTCATATATTTTCTATCTACTTCATACATCAGCCTCGGGCAGTTTTCTGAAATAAGTTGGGTCTATTTGTACATAACTATCATAAATAGTGTAATATAGTTATAAATTTACATCATAAAGTGTAATAGAGTTCTATATCTCATCATATTATTATTACGAAAATACAAAGGTAACACCTTGTTGACTAACTGTATAAGGATTAACACAAGCTTTCGTATATCAAGTAT
>WURV02180876.1:0-13293 GCA_011762755.2 Epimenia babai
TGTACATAAATACAGGAGGAGGGTTCACCGTGGGAGGTGACCGTGTATGTATGTACATAAATACAGGAGGAGGGTTCGCCGTTGGAGGTGACCGTGTCCCGCAGCCAGGGGGACTTGTTCACGAAGAGAGTGGAATACTTCATTGACCAGAACGGAGCGGATGAGTTCTATGGATCAGCAAATGTCTTGACGTTCTACAAGGGCGAGCGTACCAAGACATTCAAACTTCTTGCTAAAGGAGATGGCCAACCAGAGGTATTACCTGTGTATGTGCTACCTGCAGTTCCGGTCACATTACGATTATATTACCGAAATGACACCTTATGTTCCGTGATTCTCAACCATCATTGTAGGCTACCACGATAGCATAGTTTAACAGCGTGTTACTATTATGGTATGGTACCATTAGTGTATGTTACCACCACAGTATGTTACCATCAGGCATGTTACTGTCACAATGTATCACCAGCGGAGTATGTTACCGATACAGTATGTTACCATCATAATATATACGATGGGATAGCAGTATGTTTACCGATGGACCTGATGCACCTGTATGAGTGGCTTTAGTTAATATCCCTGTCATGGGATAGATCATAGAATGGGAATCCGGAGGAAGTCATTCTCGCGCTACCAGTTTCAATTTTTCTTTTATACCCTTATTACAGGGACTTTATCCTAATTTCTCTAGTCACCTTAGCATAAGTAGGTAGTAGTGGAATATAATTTTTGCAAAACAGGTAAATATGCACTGAAAAGTACCATCGATGGCTTGCTGACGCCCCTTAGTGAACTGCTTTTCCCAATGACTCATTTTTAGGCATTATCTTGCTCTTACTGTCTCGGTGATTTTGATGTTCACACCTTTATTGGCTCGTAAACCCTAGACCGAAACATAGATATACAAAGACTTGTAGTACGGAGTCACACAGTCACGATAATTTCATCCAATCTTTGCAATCTTTATGTTACCTTTTAAGGAGGAAGAAACATTTACCATGTACCTGAGGAGTTATGGTGACAGTAACGCAACCATCGCGCCCCAGAGCGTTTTAACACTACGTATAGCAGCTAATGATGATCCGTACGGTGTCATCCAGTTCCAACAGGAACCCCCGATCTACTATATACGTAGGTTATTTGCGAGTATTTATGTGCTTTTTGTTAGCTTTAGAAGCGTTAATCTTATAAAATCATGAGACCGAAATAATGAGAGAGAATATTTAGATATTTGTCCTCGAATATCTGGGAAATTAATTTTATCTAATTAGTATGTATATGTTTGAATAGGCTGGGACATGTGAGTCATCATAGATAGTGCGACATGTGACAGTGTCATCAGAGATAGTGCCACGTGAGACAGTGTCATCAGAGATAGTGCCACATGAGACAGTGTCATCAGAGATAGTGTCTCTTGCGACAGTGTCATCAGAGATAGTGTCTCTTGCGACAGTGTCATCAGAGATAGTGTCTTTAATGTGTCTACGCAAATTGTGTTGATATGCCGGTTATTCTGATAAGAAGGCTAACTTGGTCTTAAAGTCTAACTAAAGATAAACTGAATGATTATGTAGTGAAAATGGTTCCTAAGGTTGTGGACTACATATTATATAGTTAATTATTGGCGTGCTGGCCGCACTAAAAGAATCAATGGGCTACATTTAGCCTTCAGGTTGTGTTTTACTATGCATGTTGTAAAGGTATGGTTTTACAGATGAGAGCAGCAGGAATAAAGTGGTGCGAGCTGAGATTGCCTTGCTGCGGTCAGCGGGTATGTTCGGTGCAGTGACCGTTTACTGGACTATCTCAAGCAACCAGTCCGCGAACACGGACTTTGCTTCAACTGCCGGTTCGGTAATATTCGGCCCGGGGCAGAATCTCGGGTATATCATTCTGACGACTTTACACGATGAGGTCAGCGTAATTAAATATTTGAGACCAGTTTTTATAGTTAATAGAGTGAGTTATATATATATAACTAAAAGTGATATATAATCATACATTGTAGATCGGCAGTTGATAAAACGAGAAAACATCTGTAAGTAGATTGTATACAAAAACTGCGAGGGGTGTCCAAAGTAGACGCGGATTGTGACATATTCCACGGTTTATTAATCGCTACTATGTATAATTTGGGACTAAACATTAAAAGATACTGCCACACTGATCTCGCCATTATGCCGTGTGATCTATTTTAATGTTTCTTTCATCTGAATTTTATCATAATATTTGACACTGGATTGATTGTAAAGTTATTCCTTATTGTATGTGTTTAGCTCTTATGAATATAGCTAAATGGATGATATTTTCGCTGGTAAAGCTATTGTATGCGTGTTTAAGGAGCTGGACCACTCTTCTATTTTCTTTTTCCTCTATTGCGTTGCAAGATTTAGTGTTGCCCCATCATCTAGTGTGTACACACACAATATATATATATATATATAGTTACAGACTGACAGCTGAAAGCTTACTAATAAAATGGATTTTTAATCAGAGAGCATTTTTGATACCGCACTAACCTTTGATTCGGTGGCGTGGACAGATGCCAGAGAAGGATGAGAGCTATACACTGAGTCTGACTGTGCCCGACTCACCAAAACAGGCCCGGCTGGGTGACCGATCCACCGCCACAGTGATCATCTATAGGAACGATCACCCCGTCTATTTTAAAGGTCAAAGGACTTCCAACATTATTCTGTGTCTTGGTAGTATTAATTATTTATGTCTGATATTTTGTCAGGGCTGCATAAGGCTAAACTGTATACATAACGTGCTGATGGTCACTTTGTGATATCATTAGAGTTGTATATAAACGCGTAATGTATTGCTAAGCAATGCTAATGTTATCTGCTTTATTACTGTTTGTAATGTTTTGCAATTGCAACTTCTTTTTTAGAAGTTTCGACTGGTTCCAAATTTCTTTGTTTATCCCCCAATGATTGGATGATTGTTCATTTACATTGAGTTGTAATTGACATCTACCACGTATTATATTAAAGCTATCGTATAGTTAGTTGTTAATACGTCGTAAGTCTTCCAGAAATAAAACCATTCATTCTCATGGCTTAGTGTACATAGAACATGAAATATTCTTTTATATTGAAATTTATCTACATAATATATTGTTTTGATTTGACTTACCAACCTTTTCCTTAACCCGTAGAACTCTGTTGTCACAGAATTGTATTGCTATAGTCATGTGATGTGGAGTTGTCAGTGTGTTAAGGGTTAAGCGTACAGTATGGCAGGCCTGGGGACACTGATGACTGAATGTGGCTTATCTCTGAATAAACTGTCCCACAGTATCCTTTGTCTAGACCTCTGAGACATATATAAAAGATATGAGAACAAAACTAGTAGCATTAGAATAAATAGGCGATTAGGATAGTCAATGTGGTTCTATAAATACCTGGAGAGAAATGCACAGGAAAGAACCTATACCCCTGATATAAATAAATAGTTTATTGAGACATGCAAGTTTTTGTATGTTCATCCGCAGAACCCCTCGTCGTGAAAGCTTTAGAGCCGAGTCGTGTCACGCTTACAGTCATGAGAGAAGGAGTTTTGTCCCTTGCGGCATCTGTTCGTTACCGTACCAAGGATTTCACAGCTAGCTACATGAGCCGAGATTACACGGCAGTCGATGGTCAAGAAATCACGTTTGGAGTCGGTCAAGCTGAACAGACGATTCAAGTGGATGTGCTCGATGATGACATACCTGAATATAATGAGGAGTTCTTCGTGGAACTGTATGATCCACAAGGTAACCGAGGCTGCCATTTACTTTGTTTAATGCGTAATGATTGAATATGGATCCCATTTATCACACCTGGTAATTTATTTATAGACGGCGCTAAACTGTTCTTTAAGACGTCGGTGCAAATTTATTGTGCGTATTTTTTGACGGTAGAAAAATCAATTGTAAAGGTAAAGTGCAACATTTATGGACCGCAAGTATCAGCCAATAAAGGCTCTCAGATACGGTCTTACAATTAAATGTTTTTTGGCAGCTATTTAGGGCATATACAATACCTTCAACACTCCCCTATCACCCCGCCAACGATAATATCGAGCGTCTAACCATTTTGGGGATGGCTTTACACCAACAATCGGGGATAAATGATTTGCTCAGAAACATTACAGAAGAGTCGACTGGTGGAAGGTTGCGAACCCGTGACCTTAGTCCCAATCACAGCTTCCAATCACAGCTCGATAAATCGGATTCAATCAACCTGATCTACAGTAAACTATAAAACCGTGACACCACCGTAGATACTCGGTGTTTGGTGTTTGGTGTAGGTGACATCGTACTCGTCAACTCAACAAACTGTACCATCGTGATCGTGGCGAATGATGCAGCCAGTGGCGTTTTCTCCATCTCCCCACCTCTCATTATCAACACCCTCGAGTCACAAGAAGCTACCATCAGGTTTATCCCAAAATGGCTGTTTCGAACATTTAACCTAGGCGGCAACGTATATTCTGAATAAACTGAATATACATTTATCAATAATGATGGATTAGTGTAAACGTTCTGTTTTTTTTTTACGTATTTTTGAAGTATAGCATATTCATATAATAATAAAAACAATAACAATCATATATTTCTTTTATAACGCTAAATTATGAAATTATCCAAGCGCTTCACAGTATATAAAATCGTAATTGTAAAAAGCAGGATTGATTGTAGAATAAAAACTGCGATATACACGGTTGGTAAGGGAAATACGAGAAATACAGGACACAAAACTCATGAAATTTAAAAATACATATTCAGTTTTGTATAAGAGTATTAATTGAAATAGCTACAATTTGATATGCAATAGAAACTCCAAATGTAGATGGTTTATAGTCACGAATGATTATAAAGATACCGTTCTTCTGTATGTGATGCGACGTTGCAGAGTGTTTCGTGATGGGGGCACGTTCGGGTCCGTGAGTGTACTCTGGCAAATCTCGAGTCTCGTTACCGGTCAGCTTCTCCCTTCTGGGGTAGACTTTATGTTCACCAAAGGTAGCGTGACGTTCGTGGACAGGCAGACATTAGGCTCGGTCACTCTACGGCCAGTGGACGATGAGTATCCGGAGCTGATGGAGACGTTCATCGTGACACTCACCTCCGTCGTTGGTCGGTAGCTGTGAATGTCATTATATTATTACACTAATTATTGTTTCACTCTTAATGTCACCAATCAAATGCATATCGTAAGAAGATACTCCGATCCACTACATCAGTTACTGTCCACTCGATCATTCCTGCTTCTGTAAAAAACTAAATGAATTCCATAATATACCAATCAATTTTATGCTTAATTTTCTCAATAAGAAGAGAGGCCGTAAAGAATCTGCCCATCACTATACTTGACAACAACGGGTCTTATACTCATCTCCTCCAATAAAGCGACTTAAACCCACTTTAGGTTAGCCTTGGTGAAGGGTCGAATATCACCCACATGATTCTCTATAAAGAGGTTTATCGTTATCAACATACGTACATACGAACATACGAATATCTGAGATAATACACTTTGGTACACTATTATTGCCTTTATTATTGCATCTGTTATTGCCTCTATTATTACCTCTATTCTTGCCTTTATTATTGCATCTGTTTTTGCATCTGTTATTGCCTGTATGATTACCTCTATTTTATGATTATTGTTTATTTAGTGAGTTGGTTTTTGAAATATAATTGCACCCAGTATGATGTCTATGTACCGTATTATTCTCCCGTATGAAGCGTCTGATGGTTCACCGGATGACAGGTGGAGTTAGGGGAGAGTCATCGCTGTTACCTAACCACACCACGGCCACAATCAACATCCTCCCCAGTGACTCGCCGTACGGACTACTCGTGTTCGCCAGACCCCTCGTTATCGCCGCTGAAGACTACGATCCAGGCAATGAGAAGATTACCGTGGCGCAGTTTGCTGTGAACAGAGAGAAAGGTGCTTACGGAACTATCAGGGTAAGTATCATTACTGTCTAACGCATCTTGAGGTTAAAATTCCTTGAAGGTAAAAAAGGTAAAAGACGACAAGATTTATACACTCTATGACAACATTATCACGAGGGTGCGTACTTGCAATAGAAATGGAAACAATACGAGGCAGGCACTTACTTAGTACATCGGCAAACTTATCAAGTCCCGCAGACCACATTCTGATTGTAACAATCATATGTAATGTAATCTAATCATTACTATAATGCAGTGCTCAGCCTTATGGACTCTCAACTGTGCTTGACAGGGATATAAATATATTAGAATACGTTTCTATAAAAATGTATACTGCAGAGAGGTCAAATGAGACAATGAATTAAAACTGGAAGATGTTCTAAAATGATAAATATATAATCCTATTGAACAGTATGATTTTGGTATGCTCTATTAAATAAGAAAGCTGTTAGTTTAGACCTAAATTTCATAATAGTACATAGTGACCGGATGGACACTGGTCAGGCATTCCATCAATCTGGTCCCGCACTTGAGAAACAACGACGGTGTGAGGTCACTAGATGACATGGGTTTTTTGCCGCGGTGAAAGATGAAGCTGAAGATTTCTACATCGCTCTTGCATCAAATTCATGTCATCGCATCTAAACGTTATTATCGATATTACTTTTGTATCCGCATTAGTGTGATTACGATGTCCCGTGACTGTAACAGGTTGTGTGGGAGGCGTATATCGGTCAGGCACCCGATGCCGTACTCTCCGCCATCGACATGTTTCTCATCGGATCACCTAACACGGGTGTCCAGGCAAGACCGGACAGACGAAGAGCCAAGACTGGCACGGTTGTCTACCACTTCAGTGGAGACAAGCGTGAGTACTACTAGTATCATACATTCAAAGAATGAATTTAATATGGAAAATATTCTTAGAAAAAAACATTCTGTCTATATATTCTCGTATAGACTGCCGAAAAGGTCTATGGAGCAGACTGACATGTATGATCGGTTAATAGTCATTGTTTCAAATCAAACTGTAATTTGATTCAATGTATGTCTTCTTGGTAAGAGGCACTCGTAAAGCTATGAGCCTTATGCAGCCCGATCTTTTCAGCTACAGTCAAGGTGAGGCCCCACTCGTTTTGCGAAAAATCTAATGTAAAAACCAATCATTGACAAAGGACTCTAAATCGAGGCGCGATATCTTTGCATAACACCGTTGAATGAGCACTGTAGAAAGATCTAGAAACATCAGACATAATCAAGATATTCATATATTAACTTGGCGAGTTTACAGGATACCGAATCTTGACCACGCAAGCTGCCGTTGAATTGATTACCGGCAATCGATGCGTTATCACCCAATGTTATGATAACAAGCAATGAGAATAACCAACACAATCGTAGGATTGCATGAATTTTTTAACTCTAAGCAGTTTACATCTTAGATATTGCGGTTTATCACTTGGTTTATCTGCCCTTCTTTAGTGTCATGACCAATTTCGTGTTGATCGGCAGATTCATACGTCACTGTACCGTCACTGACGCGTGGCATCCCCGACGAGTTCTCCATAAGTGCGTGGATATCCCCGGACAGCAACACTAACGGCTACATCCTCACGCAGTCGCGAGAAGACTCGGGACCCATGTACTATAGTTTGCGGGTTCTATCCTTCCACCACAGCGTGTCGCTCGAATTCCAGTACTACGACCACACCAATGATGTATGTGACATTCACTTACCATAGTCGTTCATACACCACAGCATCACGGGAATGTTATAGCTCAGTTGTTAGAGCACCAGTTAGTCAAGTGGTAGGAGGACAGGACTCGTAACTGAAAGGGTCAAATCCGCCCACCATTCTTCTGCGATGACCCTCAGCGAGTCATTTATCCCCGATTGCTGGAGTAAACGTGTCTCCAAAATGGGTAGATGCTCGATATTATCCTTGGCAGGGTGATATGCAAGTGTGGAAGGTATTGTATATGCGCTTAATAGCTGCCAACAGCATTTCATTGTAAAAGCGGTTATTGGCTGACACTTGCGGTCTATGAATGTTGTACTTTACCTTTACCAGGATACTAATCAAAAGATTGATGGTTTGACTCAACATTAATAATGTAATTGTGTTTTCCTTTATCTTTTGACACAGTACTTTTTTTTAATTGCTTCGGTCAACTTGGGTCACAATATATCAGTGGCACTTTATACGGTTTTATAACATCATTAATATGCACGACTTATTTTAATACAATCTTCCAATCTATACAATAATTTTTACCCAAAAAATTCAGTGTGTGGTTTATTCAGTCGGAAATATTAAGTTATAACTTTTGCCCTAATGTGTCTTCATCTTGTATAGATGACCCAATGGTGTTATTCGATAAATATTAACTAAATAAATCAACATGAAAAAGGATTTAGACAATACATATATTGACAGTAGCTTACAAATCCATGATACATACGTCCACATGAATCGGAAGACTAAAATCTCACTTGAGTCAGACTCTACTTAATTTTCAGAACATTTCAGTCTTGAACCCGGAAGAAAAATACTACTGTTTTCTGTAAAGACTTTTGTATTTGAGACAAGAACAAAAGTCACCCCGATATTTACTGTATCTATTGGAAGTTTTATTAATATTTTGTAACAGTTAATTATGATTATAATTTTTTTGATAATGTAATAAGGCAAAATTGCCAAAACTTGATTAAATTTATGCAGTGAAATTGCCAAAAAGTGAGGTTGATTTATGCACCTTCTTAGGGATACATAAAACATTTTGTACCAAAAACAGCTGACCTCTTTTCATGGAATAGACTAAAAGCCGCTATTCGTGTTGCAAGTAGTTTGGTGACTGCGATTGAATGTTAGTTAGTTGTCACTTGCCAGGTAAACCAGGTGTATTCCGTGACAAGTGACCTAGTGATACAGGATGGGCGTTGGCACTACGTGGTGGTGAGTGTGTCAACCACATCGCTCATCTTCTACCTCGATGCCAAGACCATCGGCTCCAAGTACGTTGTGCCATTGTGTCAATCGTGTGTCAGTTATGCATCAGTCATGTATCAGTGATGTGTCAGTCGCGGGTCAGTCATGTGTCAGTAATGTGTCAGTCATGTGTCTGGTGTGTTAGTCATGCATCAGTGATATGTCAGTCGCGGGTCAGTCATGTGTCAGTCATGCATCAGTGATGCATCAGTCATGTGTCAGCCATGTGTCAGTCATGTGCCAGTCATGTGTCAGTGATGTGTCCATCATGCGTCAGTGATATGTCAGCTATGTGTCAGTTGTGTGCCAGTTGTATGTCAGCCGTGTGTCAGTAATGTGTCAGTCATGCTGTACATTAAATTAGCTTACAGTTATATTGCATTCATGTGCCATGCGTTTGTACGGTTTAATAAAGTCCCTTTCCACCTCCAACTGGATCTCTCATCAACTGTGACTCAGCACTGTGCGACACATGCCTGATCGGCTCAGTAACGCCAATTAGTGCAATTCTATTTTGTCTCAATTTCAACCAGTGATGCCGTTTCCATCATTTGTAAGAGAGTCATGAACAAAAGTACCCATCAGGGGTATAGGTTTTTTCCTGTGCATTCCTCTCCAATTAACAAAAGTGTTAGACTACCTGCTATAAAAGTTCTTTTCTAATTTAAAAATATACATACATTGTGTAACAGAAGCTCATGTTATGACATTATATTTTTGTATACACATAGTTACTGTTACAATGTAGTAGTAAATGACAACAAGTACCCATATTGACACAAGTCTTTTACAAGTTTATAAGTACTTGAAATTGGCTAAAGAATGGCCCAGCCATTGCGTCTCGCACAAAACAAGCGCAAACATTTAAGAGTAAAGTGGCTGAAATACAACCTTTCAATGAAAAAGCCTCCTGTAAACCCTTTACACAGAAGCATTCTTTGGTGAAGCAGTACTGCCAGAAACTGGTTGCGAGCCTGCCACGCTGTAGTCAATGTATTATACGCTGTCACAAAAACTAAATAAATGTTAATTTATAACTGGAATGGTTGCGATTTTCTTTTAACATATATTTTATTATAAAAACTTGTTGTTATGACAATAAATTTCCCTATAAGCCTTATTTCATTTTTACGCCGAAGATCAAAGGTGGTAACCATTGTTAATGACTGTATATATTTTATTGTCGACTATCAAGATTTATGATTATTAACATTTTATATATATATATATATATAAAATGCAATGTGTGTGTGTATTTATAATGGAAATTTTTCTAAATATGTATACAGTATCAAAAGCTAACATTTAACGTGATATGTTTGATATGCCATATTTCTAGGATCCTCGCCGGTAGCAGAGTAGCGACTAATACAAGTCATTTACTCGTGGGTGCAGGAGCAAAAGGCGTGGCTGCCTACCGCGGTTACATGCAGGATGTACGCATCTACTACTCTCTTCTCACACAAAGGTATGTATGTATGTATGTATATAAAGATAGGGAAGGATCGCGTGGGCAAGAGTTGACCCTTCTTAGAGCAGACCTAAACTCAAAGGTAGCCTAGTCAACAATTGCTTTCTAGGTTTAATTAATACGTATAAGTTAGTGTCTTTATTCCCTCAATGGTAACTCAGTTATATGAATTATATCTGTTATATTTTTGGAGGCC
This sequence comes from Epimenia babai, assembly GCA_011762755.2. NCBI lineage: Eukaryota > Metazoa > Mollusca > Solenogastres > Cavibelonia > Epimeniidae > Epimenia > Epimenia babai. The sequence goes on from WURV02180876.1 coordinate 10,614, forward strand.
ACCGAGAGGTTGTATTATATGTTATATACGATGCCTCTCTTGCCATCTGGTCAATTAGAAGAATCGCAGGAATCACTAACGAATGGTTCAGTCATTTACTGAATACTATTATATTATGAATGAATGATTTACTTATATATATATATATATATGTTATATATTATGTGATAATTAGGCGTTTACTTTGAAATTCTGATTTTCACATAATGGTGACATTAAATTAATGTGTGGGTACACATGACAGTGACTTGACAATGACATTTTATACGATCGCTCCAGCGACGTCAACATCCTATTTGGGCCGGCAGTACCCGACGAAGTAAACGTCACGTCAGCTTACATCGACTTCACCCCGGAATCACGATACGCGCCGATCGCTCTACGAACTGTGGATGATGACCTCCCTGAGCCCAAGAAACTTCTCACCATATGCTTGATTCACGCATCTAATGGAGCCGACCTTGACCCAAGACGCTCCACAGCTCAACTTATGAGTATTTACCATCTCCAATATTTCCATTATGGACACGCGATAACTAACTGAATTAACTGTTTGCTAAGAGACAGTCCAGTAATATTTGTATTGAGCTCTTACTATACCTTACGTAACATTTGGCTGTTGGAATGATGCTTCGACTATAATTTAATTATTCTCCACAAATATTCGGAACGTCTCACAGATAAATATATAGGTACTTTGCTCAAAGTGCAGTATTGCTAGATAGTATTTGTGATGCCACACGGTGAGATGTAACATACTGACTAATGTAACTCATCGTCCCTTTTCCCGCCGTTGCTACATTGCTACTAGGGATAGATCGAGTTACATTGGGGGTAACACTCCCTTATTTCATGTTATCACTGCAGTGTATAGGCTATTAACCTATGATCAATCACTAATTTCTTCGCCAATCTCATATGTGTAACTAAACCATGCTTATTCCAGTCGAAAAGAGTGACAACGCCAATGGCTTGTTCGGGTTTGATGGGTCCTGCATTCCGGTCACACCCGTAAGTGAAGGCTCCCAGTTGGTGTGTACCGTCGTACGAGATAAGGGTCTTTACGGAGCTGTTGACGTTGTATGGATCATCACACAAAACGACAACATGGCCGTAGACTTTGTCAACAATAACGGCACAGTCGAGTTCCTTAATGAAGATCGTACTAAGGTCATACTACCAGTAACTACCAGTACTACTACTGTTACTAGAGCTTTACTGTATATTGACAGTTCTGGTTTATTTAGGCATGTAAATGTGGCATGACTCTCTATTGATTTTTAATGAAATAACGATAATTAACATAATTGATTAAGTTGCTTGAGAAGGGCAGGCAATTGATTACCAAGTTACTCGACAAGGGCAGGCGATTAATTTCCAAGTTACTTGACAAGGGCAGGCGATTGATTACCAAGTTACTTGAAAAGGGCAGGCGATTGGTTACCAAGTTACTCGACAAGGACAGACGATTGATTACCAAGTTACTTGGCAAGGACAGGCGATTGATTACCAAGTTACTTGACAAGGACAGACGATTGATTACCAAGTTACTTGACAAGGGCAGGTGATTGATTACCAAGTTACTTGACAAGAACATGTGATTGATTACCAAGTTACTCGACAAGGACAGGCGATTGATTACCAAGTTACTTGACAAGGGCAGGTGATTGATTACCAAGTTACTTGACAAGGGCAGGCGATTGATTACCAAGTTACTTGACAAGAACAGGTGATTGATTACCAAGTTACTTGACAAGGGCAGGTGATTGATTACCAAGTTACTTGACAAGGGCAGGTGATTGATTACCAAGTTACTCGACAAGGGCAGGTGATTGATTACCAAGTTACTTGACAAGGGCAGGTGATTGATTACCAAGTTACTTGACAAAGAGTATATTATCTAGGAGATAATTGGATGTTTAATAAGCCAAAATCCTCCTTGTTATGTCCATGCCAGTGGTTGATAGTTCAGAGCTATAATGGTCCAGGACAGCGTGAATTTTATTTCTCAAAATACTCATTCTTGTAATATTAAGTTGTATAAATATATACTAAATTAGCATTGGAAACGGTATATTAGTCAGAGTTAATTAATTATTAATTTTTTCCTGATATTGCGTATTCTAAGCAGTGTTTCGGTCATCAGACGTGTCAATTGGTTCGACTGTTCTCCATTTTTCCATTCACCATGTATTACAGACATTCACGATTACGGTCCTGGATGATGAAGAACCTGAACTGAGTGAGACCTTCACCATCTTACTGCAGAACGCCACATCTCGGGACGGTATTCACGGCTCCACGGCAACCAGCGCGGCCAGCATCAATCCCCTCAGTCGCGCCAGTGTAGTCGTGGTACGGGAGAACGATTCACCGTACGGCATACTGGAGTTGTCTCCTGATGAGAACCCCCCACCTGCGGGTGTCATTCCACCGCGCACGTCAAAGGCACAGGTATTAATAGAAAAATGGCCACTTCACTCAAGTTTACACTTAGAGTGTGATGTAGACGGTACATGTCTGTTAATATCATACTTTTGAATAGAATCATGTTTTTCATATCGATTTCCAGTCACACCCATTACATAACCACAGTGAAATATATGCCTTTTATAGGAATATTCATGTTAATATGAGGATTTTTTTCTGGAACCAACTTGATATCGACAAATGTAAAATA
>WURV02180887.1:0-13292 GCA_011762755.2 Epimenia babai
TATGCCGTAACAAGATAATAATTTAATCTCATATGCCGTAACAAGATAATTTAATCTCATACGCCGTAACAAGATAATTTAATCTCATACGCTGTAACATGATAATAATTTAATCTCATACACCGTAACAAGATGATAATTCAATCTCATACGCCATAACAAGATAATAATTTAATCTCATACGCCATAACAAGATAATAATTTAATCTCATACGCCGTAACAAGATAATAATTTAATCTCATACGCCGTAACAAGATGATAATTCAATCTCATACGCCATAACAAGATAATAGTTTAATCTCATACGCCGTTAACAAGATTATAGTTAAACATCATATTCTGTAACAGGATAAGTTAAATATTGTAATTTGTAAAGGGATAATAGTTAAATATCATATTTGGTAACAGGACAATAGTTTAATATCATACTTGGTAACAGGATAATAGTTAAATATCATATTTGGTAACAGGATAATAGTTAAATATACTGAATTAAAGGAGACCTACACAGACAATGTCTGTAAAATGGCAGACCTTCGCACTAAGCAGACATGGAGATAAAGATTTTCAAATAAAAAGTTGATAGAGATTACCCCCTTTGCTCCCATGACGAGATGCAGAACAAATCTAGAAGAGACCAACCCAAGGACAATATCTGCCAAATAGCGGAACTCTGCAATAACTGGTTCTCGAGGAAAAAATTTATGAAAAAATACAAATATCTGTAAAAGTTACTTCCCCTAGCTTCGATGATGATACCATGAACAAATCTAGAGGAAACCAACCCAAAGAAAATATCTGCCAAAGAACTCTGCGATAAACATTTCCTGAGAAAAAAATTATTTAATAGAAAAAATAACCTCCCCTAGCTGTGACGATGACAATGCCATGAACAAATCTATAAGAGACCAACTCAAGGACAATATCTGCCAAATAGCAGCCCTCTGCAATAAGCGGTTCTTGACAAGACCTTTTAAAAAATCACATCAGCAGGAGTTACCTCCCCTACCTGCAACGACGATATCATGAACAAATCTACAAGAGACCAAGCCAAACATAATATCTACCAAATAACAGATCTCTGCAATAAGAAGAGAAGAGATAAAACTTTTTAAAAAATCACATCACCAGAAGTTACTTCCCCTAGCTGCGATGACCATACCATGAACAAATCTAGAAGAGGCCATCCCTAGGACAATATCTGCCAAAAGGCAGACCTCTGCAATAGGCGGTTCTTGAGAAAATTTCGTAAGAAAATGTTAACATCGGACGGACGGATGGATGGACGGACGGATGGACAGACGGACGCACGATGGACAACCTTCGATCAGAAAAGCTCACCAAGCATACACTCAGGTGAGCTAAAGAAGAGAAGGTAACACCTTATTGACGAAATGAGATTATGATCAGCACAAGCTTTTGTATACAGGTGTACTTCATCAGGTGCAATGAATAGGGAGAATGACACACACGAAATGTATACTGGAACAGAAGAATGGCAGGGAAAATATCACAGCTATGTAGACACAAAGATTCGCAGTGCTAACAATGGAAAAACCCAGTAAGCCAAGAACAAAGCCAAGGAGGCGCCAACGCAGCAAGTAGCTAACCTGATAACAAAGGGGGCATAAAAAAAGTAGAAGTGAGACAGGGACACAGACAAACAGAACAGAGAGACAAAGTAGAGGTAACATGGAGGAGTACAGGAGGATTAGAATATAGTAGGATTATAATATAGTCGCATTAGAATATTATCTCATAAAAATTATATTTAATTTTTTAATAATTAATTAATTTTTAATTAATTTTATGGCAGTAATTACAATACCAGTTACAACATTAATTGAAATAGACGACTTACGTATGTCACAAGATTTCCTATTTTTTTGTAAGAATCCGACTTAAGACTCATTTTGGCATGTTGAGTCACATATATTTGTGCTATAGGAATAATCTGGATAATATTGGAGTGCCATTACTAACTTATAATAGTAATTTATTTCTGCTATTTTTTTAAGCTTTTTTCATTAAAAACGGGCCTAAAAGTCTAAACCAAGAGTCTGACGTAGCAGAAAAATACATACGATGGCAAGTAGTCATCGGGCGAGATGATCACTAGTTCATATGTAAGCTTGGGGATATGACGGACAGCTACCAAGGGACAGAAAAAATGGTATATCACTGCATTAATATTTGATACAATTTCACACTTAAAAACCAAAAAATAAAATCAAGGTAGGCATCACTGACCTTGACGTTTGCCAGTGGACTGAAGGTGGTAACATACACCTGTGGGTCTGAGGTATTTAGGTGGTTGGACGTCATAGCCACATCAGATATAGATGCATCCGACATGTCATGCGTATCGTCCCTCTCACACAGAGGAGATGGTAAGTGGGGGATCTGCTCCAACTTTATACAAAAAGACAGCTTATATACTTCGAGGAATTAGTTGCCTCAATACGTTAAACGTCTTGACACTTGATAGTACATTATTGATGACTATAAAGTTTCAGGAGTGTCTAATGAAAATAACAATAATAATAATAAAAAGGAAGTTTTCTTTCAAGTGCCATATTATCCCTTGGTCATTATGACAAGATGATGCCTACAATGAAATGGTGAGGGGCCATATTTACTGATCTCATGGAGTCAATAGTAATGAATATATTGTCGAAAACAGGCGGAATGAGTAGGAGATAAAAATAATTCACATTATAATTATCTCGTGAATATCTCGTATTATATTTAATGATAGAAGTTAATGCAAATGCAATATACTGAGAAAAACTCTACAATTTGTCTCAGTTGGCAGTACCACATAAGTCGACGAGACGGAGTAAACTTAGTCACTCACCTGGTCAGAAGAAAATTCTACAGGGCTTAATTATTTGTCCATCATAATGAATGCATTGTGGTTAAGGTTAATGGATATTGTCCCATGTAGTCTATTGATTTGACAGAGGCAGATAAGAAACTTTGGGACCCATTTGGGCAAGAGATGAGAGATTCCCACTGGTCCAATGATTTGTCAAAGGTGTATGTCAACTGTCTTTATATTGTTTAATTATTTGACAGAGGCAGTTATAAAACTTTGGAACTAGGGTATCGAGATCTCGCGATATCGGCTGGTATCAACGATCTCGAAATCTCCAGAGCACGGGCCAAGATCTCGAACAAAATATCGCATGTTTTAAATAAATAAATTGTTGCAAAAATCCCCGTAAAATTCAATGATTGAATGTCTTTTTCCTGTAATTTTACTATCGGGTCGCCGCCATCCTTTATATTTTTGTTATTTAGACCCCGGTGGGTCTACTTACCCACCAACGATTCAGCTAGCCATGAAAACCACGGTCAAAGTTATAATATTTTACATGTAATGAATATTGTATTAAGGAATGTTAACGTTTATATCGAAATGGTTACAAAACCTACTATTACGCAATAGTAACAAAGACGATTTGGCTTTCATGAGCTGTTTAGCACTTTGCGAGATCCCGATATCATCTAAATTTTGATCTCAAAATCTGGAGATTAGTAAATCAGCGAAATATGGATACCCTATTTGGGACCCACTTGGTCAGGAGGAAAGAAAACTTCTCAAAGGGTCTAATCATCAGTCCAAATAAATGAAATGAAAATGAAGTCGAATGAAATTTATTTGAAGTGTCCAAGAAAATGCATTGTCTTACAGTGTCGAATGATGTGACAGATGAAGAGTAAACTTTGCTATCCACTTGCTAATAAGAAGACAAGAAAGTTCTATAAGGGTCTATGATTTGTCCGTCATAAAAAAACTCTCGAGGTCTCACCTGATCCTTAAGCTCAGTGCGTAAAGATGTGATGCTAGGGGAACCACAGACATCCGGCATGTGTTGTTCCTGCCTCATCCGCTGCAGCCTAACAGACAGCATGACCATTGCAGAGTTACATACATCACATTGTATCAGACGCACTGTAAAGGTGGTTGAAACTGCTGAAACCAGTTTTTTTAAGTCCTATCGAAATTGCCTTCAGCATATGATATGTCATTGTTGAGATATACAGTAATTGTATGCCTACATTAATTTCAGGAATGCATATTTAAACAGCAATAGTTTGTATCTTTGTATCATGTAAAAAATAGGACCATGGTAGTATTTTTTAAGTAAAGCAAAAAATATATTTTGTAACGCAACATTTGATGTCGTTACTTAATGTCTAAGTCAAGGTAACACCTTATTTAATGAGTTGATGATTAACACAAACTTTTGTATAGAAGTATACTACACCAGGTAAAAGGAATCAAAATACCTGTATACAAAATTTCTTGAGTTTAACATAATCTCATTTAGTCAGTTAAGTGTTACCTTGACCCTTTTTATGTATAGTTTCTAGCTAAAATTGCAACCCACATCTCTAAGTCTTAATGTCCGAGACAATCAAAGTAGCTTCATATGAAGACTGAACAGTCATATTGAATTATTGATATTTACATTTATAAAATTTATAAAGTGATCTACAGAATAAGTCTCAAAGAAATATCTATTCGGCAGAAATTACTGGAAGAGAGCACAGGTACGAACACAAAGTAAACTAAGTTAACCATGAAAGTGAGATAGAACAATAAACATAATATTTATACAGTTATTAGTTGGAATAATGGTCTAAGGTAGTGATAAATACGTGTGATATTTTGTATGATGTATAAAGTGATATTTATGTTTCTTTTTAAAGTCTGACTATTGCACCATGACATGTCTTAACTAGCAAAAGAGAGTTGGCTTCATATTATATGAAAATTAACAAATGTATTTTTGGCGGTTCATTCTAATAGACCATTTTAATAGGATTGTACAAAAGGGTCATCATATAAGTAGAACACTATAATTTTGATATTTACTGCTTTTTTAGTTTATCACATGTTTTATCACAATTACATTAACCACAATGTTTCAAATTCATGAATTACAAACATCGCGATAGTTTTAGATTTTACGATGACTCCTTATAATATACTGTTTTTATTGTAGACTAAATATTTCAAGTGCTTGTATAATAATGTATACAGTAATACAATGTAATAAAGTAACAAGAAATTCAAATGAAGGTCTGCTTACAGTGATAATATGATGCAACAAGAAACATATAAATGTGATGGTTATCGGGGTAGCCAATGTGGTTCTATTGATAACTAGAAAGAAATGCACAGAAAAACCTATACCTCTGATGGATATAATGATCATTGCTCTATCTGTCCCATCAGAGGTATAGGTTTTTCTGGGCATTTCTTTCCAAGAAACATATAGTTGACAAGCATTAGCTAATTATATTCTTGTTGTTTTATGGACGCTGTTAAGGTATTGACCAGTAATTCCCTCTAATACTACAGCTAGCCGTGGTAATTTTACTGCTCAAAATAATTGGACCAATAAAGTAGGTGTCTTATTTCACAAATTGCACAATGAAATTTTCGGGAGGTGTTGCAAATTTAAAATCGTGATCGAAGTGACAACAAATGTTAGTAACGAATCTAAGGTAACTCATATAATTCTTTTGAAAGTGTTTTTTTAACATGGTACAAATAGGTGAGTGCTTATATTCAAAGATAAAAAATAGACAACTAAATATTAAACATCTTACAATAGTGCCAAAATACAGGATGCGTCATAATTAAATATCCTCTTCTAAACTGTCACAAGAAAATTTTTAATGTTTTTATCCAAAAATTACTTGGCCAAAAATTTGAATGCTATTTTTTAGAGCAGGAATTTTTCTTTATTTTTTGGTTTAGTACTGTTATAGTCATGTGCGTTGTTCTCACCATGTATATTCTTTCTACAGCATCGTACAATATGTACATTGTGTACATGTGAAATTGTCTCCCATTTCATTATCATGAAATAGCCATGGGAGACAATCTAATATCAACAACCTGAGAATATTTAAGTTGCCACGATGGTAAGCACAATCCATAGGAGAATGCAACTACACCAAAAAACGAGGGAAAAATTCGAGGTATCTATACAAATTGAATAGTTTTTGAGTGACAAGTTTTTTGGATGAAAATTTTTCAGATGCTTCTATAAAAGTATTTACCCACATATATATGATGTATCCTGTATATGAAAAAATCAGTAAACGGAAAAATGCAGTAACTGTCAATCGTCACCTATCTAATTCATGATTTGATTGAGACAAATGTTCTTCCAATTGACATTTCTCATCTTTTAGGTCCTATAATGTATCATGTACTACTGTTAGTAAAAAGGCCGCATAGAGGTTCTGTATAGCTATGGGTACTATGGGTTCGCTATGGGTACTCAGCACAAAGTGACAATGAATTAATGTTTATGCTGCAGCTATTTAGCGCAGACACAATACCTTCATAACCTGTAGCTATGTGAGTATATAAAGATAAAGAAAATCCTATGATTATTAGATATATTATATCACGTCTTGGATATAGAAAAACATTCAAAGAATAAAAATTTATCTTGGTAACTTCGTGTATCCATGAAATTAATGCGTCGAGTATTATTTAGAGTTGAATAAATAGAGGGATTATCATCATGGTGAAAGCTTACATCGTTAAGTAGGGGCTAAGGTAAAAAAATATTGAAAGTTATGATTTGTGTAATGTTCACTGATAAAATAACATTGCACAAAGCCAAGAATGCAGATTGTAATACATATTACATCATTATAATAACGTTTACCTCAATCTTCTTCTTCAATTCATTAATATAATTCTGAATTTCTGTAAAATTCTTTGTTTGCTGGAAAGGAAAACATTGAAGTTTTTTATAAACTGAATTAACAAACCCTTGGTGTATCAGAACTTGGGTTGGGTTTTAATGATATACAGCAATTACTATAAGTCAGTTTGCGAAGTGACAGACTCAAAATACCAGCAATGCATCGCTAATTTTTACATTTTCTCCCCCAAAAATATTAATTTACATTATTAACTTAATTGGAGGGAAGAAATCGACTTATTAATGTAAATCTCAATAGAATTGTGGAAATTTCCATAGACAATTCACAAATAATCCGTTAATACGGAGAGAAATGATATCATCATACAAGAGGCCACAGAGGCCTCAAGATGCTCACTTGGAAAAAAAAAGAAAAATATGGGACAAGAGGCCAAGAAGGTCATCTTGATATTAGAATGAGAATGCAACAAGAAGACTGCCTGACATCAAAAACAAGAGGCCAAAGAGACCTGAAAATACCCATAAAGATACTGAAACAAGAAAATATAGATTTGTGGAAAAACCTTGGCTGAAATCAAATTTAATTGCCTAAATAGAGATTCCCTAAACAAATCTGAATGAGACCTTTGCATTGAGCGGACATGGAGATGAAGATTCTCAAATAAAGAAAGTCAATAGAAATTACCTCCCTTTGCTCCCACGATGAGATGCTTAACAAATCTTAAAGATACTAATCCAAGGACAATATCTGCCAAGTGGCAGACCTGCGCGATGAAGGGTTTTCGAGAAAAAGATTTGTCAAGTAAAAATACAAGCATCGACAGAAGTTACCTCCCTTTGCTGCGAAGATGATGACATGAACAAATCTAGAAGAGACCACCCTAAGGACAATATTTGCAAAGTAGCGGACCTCTGCAATAAGTGGTCGTTGAGAAGATTTTTCAAGAAAAATACATACGAACATCAGAAGAAGTTACCTCCCCTAGCTGCAATGATGATACCTTTAACAAATTTAGACGAAAGCAACCCGAGGACAATATTTGCCAAATAGCAGACCTCTGTGATGAACGGTTCTTCAAAAGATTTTTCAAGAAAAAATACAAACATTGACAGAAGTTCCTCCCCCCTCCCTTCTGCTGCAATGACGATTGCATGAACAAATCTGAATGAGACCACTCTAAGGACAATATTTGCCAAGTAGCAGACCTCTGCGATAAGTGGTTCTTGAGAAGATTTTTTAAGATAGTGTTAACATCAGATGGATGGACGGACGGATGAACAAATGGATGGACAGACGGATGACGGACAAACTCTGATTAGAAAAGTTCACTGAGTGTAAGCTCAGGTGAGATAAAAAGTCAGATAAAAACATTTGAATAATAAGTAATCTTATTAGCTGTACATGTGAAGAACTATTCATAATACCTGTCAGTAATAAAGACAAAATAAAAAGGGAAAAAAACGAGGTTTCACTGTCATGCCACATTGGCGCAAAAATTGCCTCATTATCCCTTTATTAAATTTACTGTAACCAACTTAAAAATAAATCATAAGCAATATTCAATCGTCACAATTTTCCCCATTCCCTGTATTAGGTGTGGCAGAAATGCGAGGCGGTGTGGATTAGAACTTGTAGCGACCCTCTCGCATTAAAAGCCCCGCTTCTTACCACTGCATCACGAGCACCGACTACCTCGAAATATCCCGGAATACAATGAATAATAATGATCGTGGAACCTGAGTAAGTATGACACAATTCAATGTTTAATGTACTTCACCTCCACGAGTTGTCCATCTTTCATATCGAGCATTTCTTTAGTATATGTCAGCATTGTCTGCAGCACCAAATCAAATCCACGAGTATAAAATAAGGTACAGTGTAAAGGATATGAGAGGTAAATGGCAAAGGACGAAAACAATAGGTCTGTTGAATGTAACGTGTAATCGTAACATTAAAAGTGAATTAATTTATCGTAGATGTATGTTACATTTGGCAGTAAACTATATAAAGATTCGCGAATCATATATTGGCCTTTTATTCAGTAGTTACAGCTGTAACTGTTTCTGTGTCACAGAACACAGGCTAGTGGACCAGAGTGGAAACCTCAGTGTTGGTTCGAGGAGCCAAGACAGGGGCAAGAAAATAATAATTACCTCATTCCTGACGGACGTGTGGATAATGATATCACCCATGAGCTATGGACATTTTTTTACAATAATATTTTTGTTGAAGGTGCAATTCATCAACATATAATCAGTCGGAGTGCGCAAGAGTCTCCATCGTACTTGTAGATGTTAGTCTACGAGGTAGTACTTAATCCTATTATTTTGTTGCACTGACTTGCATAACGATGACAGTTATGCATAGGAGTGTGCAAAAGCATTGTATTCATCAATGACATGTTCTCCCGCATCCCATGGCAGACTGTGTAAAAATATCACGCAGTATGGCAGGGTGCGCTCCGTACCTTGTGGTGGTGGAGAGAACGAATGAGTTCACTGCTCTCTCGATCTCTCTGTTCCAAAAGCTGCTGAATCCTGCCACATGATGAACGTACTCATCACTACGCACTAAATGAGAATACTTTGTGCTAAAGTTTTCTAAGACACGCAGCATGCAATCCATCAGTCACACGTTACGCATTACCGCAGTGCACATACAAACGTAAAATGAGATAATTATATAATTGAAAAAATAATTTATTACGAATTCCCAATCTGTCTGTTAACCCTTAGCACTCTGCTGTCACAGAATTGTCTTGTAATAGTAATATAATACACATTTGTTGGTGTGGTAAGGGTTAATATAAAACATGTATTGATTGGAAAAAGGTTTCTGTGGCATACAGTACAAATAACCAACAATATTCCGCATGGCATGTCATAATAATAATAATAATATGTCATAAGTCACAGCAACTCAATTGTTCAACAGTCTCCCTCCATCTATACGATCTATTACACGTTTCTCTCCACTATCAAAACTTACCTTTTCCAAAAAGTATACGGTGATACCCTGTAGTTTTAGGAAGATTTTAGTCTAGTATACGATCTATAGCGAGCTTTTCTCTCAAGTCCATTGTCATAGCCTACCTTCTCTGAAAAGCATTCTGTTATACCATTTAGTTATCTATTGATTTTGGTCTACTGTGCGTGTCTTAGTATTTTTAGGCAATAATATTTTCTAGCTACAATAGATTAATTGTAAGTTTCACTGCTTCCTACCAATAAAGATACTTTTTACTTGTTACATACCTTTATAGCTACCATTGTAAAGTGTCGCTGATAACTAGTTAGTTGAAGAGGCACTATAAATACAATAATAATAATATATAACAATATTATAGTCCAACTTATCTATCACTTTTATAACACTCTAAGCTATTACGAACTATATCTTACCATATGCATGAGGAAACTCAATGCTACTGAAAATAAGGGGTCCTCAGAGATTATCTCAGTAAAAATCATCTCAATAAATCAATTATATTTATTGTTCTGCCACCTTCCACCCTATCACCAGTTAGCTAAACACTGTATATCTCAATACACCTAATAAAACATACTTGTATATGGGAGTTTGCTGCAATTTATAAAAACATTCAATACTGCGGGTGGTATGGACTCACAGTGATGATGGGTCAATTTATATGAGTAGTTAGTGAATAATAGCAGATTTTGATGGTGGCTGCATGCATCTATTGACACTGGCAGTAAAAAAAGGTAAAGTACAACATTTATAGACCGCAACTATCAGGCAATAAAGGCTCTCAGATGCAGTTTACAATGTTGTTTATGGCGGTTATATTCAGCGCATATACAATACCTTCGTCACTTGCATACTACCCCATCAAAGATGATATCCAGCGTCTACCCATTTTGGTGATTGGTTTACTCCAGCAATCGGGGATAAATGACTTGCTGAGAATCAGGGCGAAGAGGTTGACCTGAACCCACGACCTTTCAGTTACGAGTCCAGTGCTCCAACCACTCGAATAAGTGAGGGGAAGTACTGAGGTATGCTATATGACTAATTACTAGTGACTCTGCCAACAGTAATAAAATCACCTGGAGAGTTCCTCTTTGCTAGACTGATGTAGCTCTTTGAGCTTGCAATTCTCAGCTTCTATCTTCTGCAAGGAATCGTTAAAAGCTGAGAGAAGCATAGCTTAGTAATTAAAAAATCAGTGCTTTTTGGAATTTATAATTTGTATCGCAAATCATCAAAGAGCACTCAGGGAAGGAGTCAAAAAATCAATCTAATCTATATACTGAAAGATGATGGGTAATTTCTAGGCAATTATTTAGTAAAGCAGGTACGCAACACATCTAATCAGTAGTGTTTTTTGAAAACGCCTCAAAGCCGATCAGTGAAGAGGTTTGAATAGCCTTCTACTTTGGTTCGAAAAGGCCGCTTCTCTCTGAGGTGGCTAATTTTTTATTATGGAGGCACTTTTCCATAAATTTATGAAGTGTCTTTGATAGCCATGTGTTAACCCTCACCACTCTGGTGTCACAGAAGTATATTCCTATAGTAATGTGATATACAGGGGTCAGTGTGGTAAAGGTTAAAAGGGTGCTACCGCATAAAACATGCTCTAAGAACGGATCACAAAGAAGATGGGGATAAAGTAGGATGAAGGGAGTAGGTAACCATCGCCTATCAAAGATGTACTCTAGTGAGCTATCGACATACTCAGTAGTATGCGATAGGATCACTTGAATCATCAAGTCACTGTTGGTAAAGATCAAGATGGCCTTCACCAACAACAGTTTATTACCCGCACCCACACCCCGGTCATGTATCAATGTACTATACGGGATGAGTGAATACGTATTACTACACTAACAATGAAGAAAAACATCCCAATATGAAACAGCATCAGCATTAGCGGTACAATTTAGTCTTTCATTCTAGATGCTATGACTTTGAATGCGCACAAGCCAAAGATTTTTCCTGTACTTCCGACCTTATGAAATAAGCATAATATTAAGAATATAATAAGCTCAAATATTAAGAAAAAATTGCATTAAGGTAGGTTACTGTAACTTTTCGTAAGAGGTTATTAAGGAAACAATGTTAGTGCAACTAATCAAGTAACATCAAATCCATGCTTTTTCCCAAGTTATTCTTTTAGATGCTCGATGCATGTATAATAAGAAAGTAAACATGACCAGTTTTGGTCGGGGAATGTCAGGAACTTACATCTTGATGAGACAGTGCAGCCACGTAGTCTGAATTCTCTCTCTGACACTGTTCAATAAACTGCCGCAGTCTGTCGAATGTTGAAACGTACTCATTTACTACAAGCTATTAGTTGAGTGGAGTGGCAATACACCAGTGAGTAGCGGAGTTCAGTGGCAATGCATGACTCGGACATGATACTCAAACGAGTAGATTGGCAATACTCGGGTGAGTTTTCAAGTTCAGTGGCAACGGTTGAGTGACACTTAATTCTCAGGTGAATATAGTGGCAATACTCATGACGAATATGAAATATAATGGCAATACATTAGATAGGACTGATATATGATCTTGCAATTGGCCACAGTGGATATACTTAAGCCGACCCTATGGTGCAATGGCGATACTAAATTAAATACCCAATCTCAGTGCAATATTCAAATGAAGTATAAAACTTAATCGAGTACATAAGCAATACTCTGCTGGTGAGGCTTAATATTCAAGCGAGAATGATAGCAATACTCAAATAGGAGATGATAATCAAGCGAATACAGTTCTGACACTGACTCAAGCGAGAAGACTAGCAAAACTTGCGTAAAAAATATTACCCAAGCAGTGGTAATACGTAAGTAAGACATGATACTGAAGTGTCTACAGTGGCAATACTGGAGTATAAAATTATACTCTTGCGAGTACACTAGCAATAATAGGGTAACACATGATACTCTGACAATGTTGGCAATACTTTTGTAAACCATGATATTCATGCAAGTACACTGGCAATACTCCAGTAATACATGATACCCCAGCATATACAGTTGTAATACTCCAGTAAGACCTCATACTCAAGCGAGTACACTGGCAATACTTGAGTCAAACACGATACCAAAGCCAATACAGTGGGAATACTTGAGTAAGACCTGATACTCGAGTAAGATCTAATATTCGAGTAAGACCTAATACTCAAGTGAGACCTAACACTCGAGTAAGACCTAATGCACTTGAGTAAGACCTAGTTATGCCCATCCTCATTACAAAGAAACTCACCCACTAATTTGAAGGGTAAGCTCAGAGATGTACGCGTTCTGCTTACTTGATGCATCATCAGCTGCCTCCAGCTGAAGCTGCAGGTCATTGTTGAGGTCACGTAGAATCTTGTTTTTGTGTTTCAGCTCATCGCACTCCTTCATGGCCTCCGATAGTTCACTGAATCACGCCATACAATCTTACTCTCTCTGTAATATAAATACTACATAGCCCTGCCTAGTTATACTTATGCTATTTCTCGTACTTATGCATCTTTCGATTGACTTAGTTAGTAATGTGAGATGAAATGAAATTTATTTGTTTGAAGTGTACTTATTAGCAGAGCTGTCAAACACACTTTACATGAAACAATAGCCTA
>WURV02180898.1:0-13292 GCA_011762755.2 Epimenia babai
TCGTCGAGCTCGTCGACAACGCGAAAAAGCCCCTCGTCAAGATCGAGTTCGAGGGCGTCAACACGGCGCCGTTGATTCTCGACAAAGAAAAGATCAAGCGCGTGCACAAGTCGATTTGCAAGCGTTTCGGCATCACCGAAGACCGCCACATCGCGGCGCCGAAGGATAAGTAAATGCGCGTTCTCTTCGCATCCCTCTTGCTCGCGGCGGTCGTCGCCGCCTTGCTTCTCGCGAGTGCGGCGGGCGCCCAGATGGACGACATCGATCGTGCGCGTCGCATGCACGATCGTCTGGCGGGCGTGCCGCCGAGCGACACGGTCCTCGCCCAGATGGCGACCCATATCGGCAACGGACGCGCCGATCTCGCCGCCGAGATCGCGATGAACGATCCGTCCTTCTACAACGTGTCGCTCAAGAATTTCGTCACGCCCTGGACGAACGAAGAGATGACGGTGTTCGCGCCGTTGAACTGGATCAGGGGGCGCGGGCCGCTGCCGACCCCCGGGCCGATCGTGCCTTCGAGTACGAGGCCATTGTTGATATTCAGTGTGGCGTCGGCAGCGATCCGCGCCTGGCTCTCGAACGTGACACCATCAAACGAAGCGGTGTGGCCCGAGGCTATGTCGAAAGTGCCGCCGCCGACGAAACTATTGTGGAAAGACGTGCCGTTGCGCAGGTGGTTCATGCTCAAGGAGTCGGCGACGACATCGGTATAGATGGCGACGTTGTCGAGTGTATTGGTGAATGGCGTGCTGTTGGCCAGACGCAGGGAGTTTGCACCGACTACCGAACCATCGAACATGGCCCCACCGGCGATCACGACTTCGGAGGCAATCGTGTCCAGATCGAGCGTACCGCCGCCGAGGTCGACGTCGCGCACCAGTTCGATCGTGGAGCCTGGGGCGTGCGGGATCAAGCCGAGCCCGGCGAGATCGGTATCGAATGCGAGACGGATGATACCGTTGGTAAGGGCGAACGTGCCGGGCGTGGTTGACCAGTTTTCGGCGACAAAGACCCCGCCTTCGGTGATCTGGATCGTCCCGGTGGGGTTGGTCCAGCTATCGCTGACCTTGATGACCCCGCCGTCTTGGGCTCGTAGGATGCCTTCGTTAGTGAAGCCCATGAGCTCGATCAGGGCGTTAGCGCCGACGGCTTCGGTCAGGCCCAGGTTATTGAGGCCTGTGGCGCGGAGCACATTCGTCTCGACATGGATTGTGCCGTGGTTGACTTGCCCCGCTCCGATAAAGGCGAGAGACTCGCTCATTGCGCGGTGGATGATGGTGCCGTGGTTTTCGAGGAAGCTGAACTGAAGCTGGGTGCCGATACGGCTGTCGTCGCCGTTGATAATGGTGATGCCGCTGGCAATGGTGAGTAGGTCGCTACCGAACTCGGCCGCACCATCACTGACGAACTCGATCGTGCCGTCACCCAGCAAGTCATGAGGCCCATCGCCGATCCAGACCAGGTCGTTGCCCCGGCCCAGTGTGATGGTCCGATCGGCGGCAACGGTGAGTGAGCGGTTGACCCGCCCGCGCCGGTCACTGAACAAGGTCCAGTCCCAGTCGAAGTCGATCGTCACATCGGTGAACTGGCCCGACACGGGCTCGATGGTAGCGGGCTGAGACGAGGTGATCGTCCCGCCGATGATATTCCCGGGCGCGTTGAGCAGGACGGATTCCTGTTGGAACGCGCCAAAAAGATCGAGGGTTTGGCCGACATTATCGACTTGCGCATCGATTTGGATGTACACCTCGCCGTGGGTAATGATCGTGCCAAGGTCCGAGGTGGAAAAAGGGTCGGCGAGAAAGAACAGTGCGTCGTCTTCAAACTCGATCGTGCCGGCGTTGTGCCAGTCGCCTTTCGGCGTCAGCCAGGCACCACCGGCAACGCGGATCGTGCCCTGGTTTTCCCAAGACCCACTGTTAGAAGCGCGGACCTCGTTCCCCCCACCGATGACATCGATCAGCACACCGGGTCCGATGACAAGGTCACCTTGCTCCGTCCAGATAGTTTGATTGTTGAGTACGACTGTCCCATTGCCCGCGAGGGACTGGTTGCCCGGCCCCCGATACGTCAGGCTGCCCGCGACCGAGGCGTTATCGAGCACAAGGTCGCCTTCAACTTCGAAACCGCCGGTGGATGAGAGGTCAAGCGATTCAAGGGTCGTGTCGATGAACTTTGCCCCGGGGCCGATCTCGAACGCCTCCCCACCCACCCCGCGTACTCGGCCTCCACGGATCGTGCCATTCATCTCAAGGTTACCCAGCGAGCCGTCGACCACGAAAACATCGCCGGGCTGCATCATGAGCGTGCCGCGGATACCAACCGTCGCATCGTCGAGGGCCTCGATGTTTCCCATATCGGCGAGCGTAAACTCAGAAAAAAGCTCGAGGTACGAGGTGCCGTGGAGACGGATCGTGCCCTGGTTGACCCACTTCGATTCAAGTTGGATGTAGGCGTCGTTGAATCCCTCGATGAGTCCGGCGTTGTTGAATAGGCTGTTGCCGTCCCAGACATGGATGTTCGATCCGTTGCCCATCGCCTGCATCGTGCCCTGGTTGAACCACCGCCCCGCCGGGTTGTTGATGTTGGTGCTGCCGAAGGTCATGCTGCCGCCGTCGGCGATGAGGGTGATACCGGGGTCGAAATAAGCGTTGTTGCCCGGGTCAACCCAGAAGTTGAAGCCGTCATCGAGCCGCAGCGTCCCGTTGCCGGCGATCCTGGGGTGGACGCCTTCAAGTGTCACGCCCCTGGACCAGTTGCCTGGCACCTGTGAGAGACTGACGACGGCGTCATTCGCGAGCGTGATGCCATTAGTGAAGTAGAGGAACGTGCCTGCGATTGCAAGGTCGGAGGCGAGGGTCACGTCTTCAAGCCCGATGTGTTCGCGGTACTCACCAACGATCCGGCCGTTCGTGGCGGTGATCGTCGCGTCCTCGACTCGGCCGTTAAAGAAGAAGAGGGTGCCGTTGCGGAGGTCGATCGTGTTGGCATCGAGTACGGTGCTGCCGAACAGCCGGAGCGTCGCGTCAGGGCTATCGAGGGTAAGAGAGTCGACATCGACATTGAAGTTGCTCAGCGACACCGTGTAAGGCGAGCCGGTGGCGTCGATCAGGACGTCGTAGAAAGTGAAGCCGGCATTGTCGGGGTAGTCGACGGAGGACCAGTTGGCCGGGCTATTCCAGTTGCCGTCGGCGGCGCTGAGCCAGTCGGCCTGGACCTGGGTGATCTGGCCAGCCGCGCCAAGGGCCGGCAGCAGTGTGACGGCCGCTAAAAGTGCGTGGGTTGTGAAGTTTTCCCGTGTCATCGGCTTAGTATTCCCGAAAGTAAGATGCGCGGAAGTTCGTGCAGTGATGTCGATGCGAAGACGAATCAGACCGCCCGAGCCGGTCGGCGGCGGGTCCCCATCAGTAACCCCGCCAACAGCGCAAGGCCTGTCGCGGGCTCGGGGACCTGGTCCTGGGGCGTGATGCCTTGGCCCCAATTCGCTCTGACGATATCAAAGTCGATCTGGTTCACAAGGCCATCACCCGACACGTCACCCCGCGCGAGGTCGCCGGGTGTGACGACGCTGCCCCAGTTAGCTAAGAGGATGTCCAGATCGTCCGCCCCGACGTAGTCGTCGCCCGAGAGGTCGCCAAGCACATCAAGGGGGACGTGGATGAGTGCCCCCCCATCGGTGAGGACGAGCCCACCGAGATCGACGAACTGGTGGTAGTAGAGGTTCAGCCCGTTGAGGTTGAGCCCCGAGCCCGCGCCAAGCACGAGGCGATCGACGTAGAGCGCTTCGTCCTGGCTGTTTGCGAGCGCGTTGTCGGTCTCGTCGACGAGCCGAACCAGGCCGATGTCGTCGTCGCCCAAGACCAGTTCACGCAGCGCGAAGTTGTTGTCGAACCCGGCGAGGACGGCGCCCATATCCTGCCCGCCGACTTCGATATCGAGGTTGCCCTCGGCGAGGAGGGTGAGATGCTCCAGGCCCTGCATGCCCAGGGGCGACGTGCTTTCCATCTCCAACGACGCGGTATCGAGGTGGATCGTTGCGCCATCGACGGCGGAGAGGATCGTCCCCTCGCCAAAGATCATCCGGTCGGTCGCCCGCATACGGACACCGGGCGCAAGCAGATCGACGGTGGTCGGCGCGCCGCGATCGGAGATGGTGATGATGGGGGCCTCAAAATCGCCGCCCGATAGACGCAGCAGTGCGCGGCCGTTCCCCCCGCCGCCGACCAGGATCGATGTGGTGGCGGCGGTGACACCCCCGGTCTGGTGGTACTCGGCATGGAAGCCCCCGCCCGCGAGGTTGGGGGCGGAGACGCTGATCGTATCGGCTTCGAGCCGGCCACCAGAGACCGTGATGCGTGAAATGCTGGCCTGGAACTGGCCGAAATGCGCGAGGCCGCCGGTGACGTTGAAGCTGGTGAGGAGCGCGGTTTGTTGAGCGTTGACAACGAACGACTCGATCATGACCGTGCCCCCAGAGACGGTGAAGGTCGCCTGGTTGTCGTGGGAGCGGCGCAGGTCGGCATAGCGGGTGATGTTGAGCGTGCCGCCCTGAATATCGACGTCGCTCCCGCGGCTGAAGCCGCCGTCCTCTGCGGTCAGCGTGCCGCCCGTCATGATAAAGCGGGCCGAGCCGATGCTGGAGGCGCCGCCGGTGCTGAACTGGCCGTTCGCGCCGTCTAGCAGGATCGAGCCGCCGTGCTGTTCAAGGGTGGCAGTCCCGCCTATAGCAGAAACGGAGAGGTTGGTGCTTTGATTTTCGCCTGCAATGACAATCTGTCCGTCGTTGAGGACGAACGTAGATTCTGTCCCCGTGCGGGAGTTGACGCCGAGGACGCCTCGTTCCTGCGAGCTATCGTCTATGGACGCTAAGTGGACCGTCCCACCGTCCATCTGAAAGCGTGCATCGGGGCCGTTGTTAATAAAGGTGCCGACGATCAGTTGCTGCGCCGTGAAGGTGCCGTCGCCCATGCCGGAGTCGGTGTTCTGAACCTGTACTCGGCCGGCGGGGCCAAGGTGGACATCGACATCGCCGACCATCCGGAGGCCACCCAAAAGGCTTAGCGGCCCGTATGGCGACGCGGAGATATCGGCGCGTGTCTCGACGTGATCGTTGAACGCGCCACTTGCCACGAGGGCGGGGCCGACGGGGATGAAGAGGGTACCGCCTTGGAAGTGAGTGATACCGGCATTGGAAAAGCTGCCGAACCCGGTCGCGGTATCGAACCCCGCGGGCAGAGAGATCACGGCGCCCGCCAGGCCAATGATATTTGCATTCGTCGCATTCAGGAGTGGGTTGGTCCCAATGTCTATGATCCCGCCATCTGCACGTAGTGTTGCGGTTGTGTTATGGAAGTCAATGCCCCCACTGTTGACCAGCCCCGCCTGCAACACGAGGGTGCCACCCGTGATGTCATAGGCGCCCAAGTCCGTCACGGTAAGAACACCAAACGTACCGACCCCGCCCGTTTGTTCGATAGCGCCCAGGACATCGCTCTCGAATCCGCCGACTTGAGTCGTGCCGGCCAAGAGGTTCCCCGCGTTGAGTCGGTATCTCGCATCGACGTTGCTGGTGCGGAGCGTTGTGAGGTGCATGGTATCGGCGATATTGACGACGCCGCCGTTTTGCTCAAACAGGGTCGCGACGTTTGGGCCACCGGCACTGATTAATAGGGTGTTCAGATTCATCGTGCCCGCATCGACCTGGACGAGTGCGTTTTCAAGACGCAACTCATCAAACGCTGCAATGCCACCGGTCTGAATGAACTCGCCTCGGTTGTCCTCGCGGTTCCCGATGTTAGCAACATCAAGCCCCGGGTTGGACCCGGTGCTAAACGTGCCGCCGGAAAGCTCATAACGCGCCGCGGAGTTGCTGTTACCGCTGGTCGCAATCCAAAAATCGTTGGGTGCGGAAACACCGCCGCCCGTTTGAACAAAAGTGGTCGTCTCTGTATCTGGCGCGGAGAAGTTGGAGCTAAGACTGAATCTCTCGGTGACGATGATCGTGCCGTTTGACAAATCGTAGCGGAGGCCGCCTGTGCTGCTTGTCGAACTGAGCGTGAAAAAATCAGAAGTGATGTCGCCGCCGCTGTGTGCGATCGGGGCCGGCTGTCCATCGACCCACAGTACTGCGGCATTCAGGGCCCCGCCGGAGAACTGGAAGTCTGCGTTGAATGTAACTTGCAAACGTTCAGAGAAGTTCGCAGTCCCGCCAGTTTGGTTGTACGAGATTCGGTTAGGCCAAGCGCGGAGGTAAACTTCACCCGCGTTGAACGTACCCCCGCTGATCTCGATCGAAGCCGTGTCAGGGCCGGCATAGGATTCATTAAATGCATTGGTTAGGGTCATCGTCCCGCCGCGGACATTGATTACTCCCGGAGCATGCTCATCGAAGGTCAGGTTTTCGACGTTCAGCACCCCGGCCCCCGATAGCTCATACACACCGCCCGGCCCGCCGACCTCGCCGAAGCGAAGATTGCTTATGTCCGCCGTCCCCCCGGTGTGCTCGGCCAG
Organism: Epimenia babai; assembly: GCA_011762755.2. Lineage (NCBI taxonomy): Eukaryota > Metazoa > Mollusca > Solenogastres > Cavibelonia > Epimeniidae > Epimenia > Epimenia babai. The sequence continues at coordinate 6,514 of WURV02180898.1, forward strand.
CGCAGCCCCTCCCGAGCCGACACGTAGCGTCTGGCTGCTAAGTAGTCCGGAGTTGATGCGTAGTGTCACGTCAGAACCTGTACCCTCGCCGACAATGACATGGTTGGCGAGTAAAGCGCCGTCGGCGATCTCAACGGCGCTCCCGACCCCATCGATTCTAATAGTCCCTACGCCGAGCGAGCCCCCTTCGAGTCGGAGCGTGCCGGCACCGCCTTCGGACCCGACATGGACCTCGCCCGCGACGGTCAGTGCATCCGCGAGTTGCCGTATCGTCCCGCCATGTGATACCTGAAAACCCGGCAGGTCGTCACCGGACCCGACCAACTCCAGGCTCGCACCTGTTGCGCGGCCATCGACCAGGGCAGCCAGGTCGAGGTCAACACCAAGCACCAAGCGAAGCGTGTCGTGCTGGTCCAAAATCTGGAACTGGCTTGCCGACAATGCACCCCCGAGCCATGCAAGCTGTGAGTTATTGCGCAGCGAGATGGAGTCGCTAACCGTCAATCCGTTGTGGAACACAAGACGGGCTGCATTACTGGTCACGAGATCGCTAACATCGGCGGCCCCCTGAAAAATCACGTCCCCGGTATTAGCGCTGTGAGTCAACAGCCCGTCGAGATCGACGCCGCCCGCAAAAGCAACATCCTGTATCGCGGTAATGCTTAGGTCGCCTACCCCTGTAAGCTGCTCGTTCAGACTAAACCCATCGGTCGCAAAGAGCGACGCATTGCCATCAACAACAAGCCCGGCACTACGCTGCAGGACCCCAGCCGCAGCGTCATCTTGGATTCTGAGTGTGCCGCTCTGAAGGGTAACTGGGTTGGTGTAATCGGTCCCGAGGTCGGTGAGGCGCAGTTCCCCGCCGGTGACGGTAAAGGGTTCTGCCGTATTCGTATCAAGAAAGACCGTTGCATTAGGGAGGATAAAAGTGCCGGCTGCGGCATCCCCAAATGCAGCGGCGTGGTCGAAGTGCACGCTCGATGACCCCAGGACGGTGGTTTCTCCGGTGTAGGTACTCGCGCCGGAGACCGTGAACTGACCGGCACCAAACGTGACCGCGCCGGCACCACTCACGACAGCATCAAGTTGCACATCGCCAAGTGAAGCATGTTCCTGGAACATTAGCGATTGCGAAACGCTCACTGCACTGGCGAGTGTAACGGTGCCGGCTGCATGAGAAAAGATTGCCCCATCCTCAATCATGTATGCATTGCTAAAGGTGTTAGCATCGAAGATCCGGACGAGACCGCCGTTAGAGATATGGATCGTTTCTGAGACGGGGGTGAGTAGATACAACAGCCCATTACCGATGACAAAGGTATCGCCGTCCGTTGTGCCTAAACCATCGGCGTCCAGCACGCGCACAAGGCCGTCGGTGATCGTGGTGTCACCGGTATAGGTATTGGCCCCAGCAAGATTGGTCCGCCCCGCGCCGGAATGTGTGAGGTGTACGGGCGATCCGCCGACGTCGCCAACGATGCTATTCACAATCAAAGTACCGCTTCCCGCACCGAATCGAAGTGCCTGTGTCGCACTGTCCGGTGTTAGGCTTAGGCCAGCATCAAGGGACGCAATCCCTACCGCGCCCAACTCTAAAGCGCCGCCCCCGGGTAGGGAGTCGAAGTTCAGCGTGTTCGTGCCGCCCGCGGTGTAACCGTTTATCCCGTCTAGAAGGATCGCACCGCCTGTCGACGAAGCGCTCAGAAAAGCCGATGGATCGAAGTCGCCTTGCATCCGCAATGCGCCCCCCTGTAACACAACCCCCTGCGAGGTGACGCTGTGAAGCAGTGCATCGCCACCTGCGTCACGATCGACCCCGAGAACCCCCCCAGACTGGACAGTGACCGGGCCGCCGCTGTCGACCAGCGAACCCGCCCCCTGGATCAGAAGCGACCCTCCAGCGATGGTGGTTGCACCGGAAAACGCCCCGCCTGTCATCAACTCAACCTGACCCGCTTGGACGATGAGGCCACCTGTGTGTGAAAGATCGACGGTTTGCAGGCGAATCGTGCCGGCAGGGGTCAGCACCAGATCACCGACCCCGCTCACACCGCCAGCCAGAAGAAGCGTGCGTCCGGTGGCCGAGCCGACCGTGGAACCGGGGCCGGGGCCGAGGACCAACCCGGCATCAAGTCGGCCGCCCAGTTCTGAATGCAACGCCCCCCCCGACAGCGTGACAACCCCGTTATGCCCGGTAAGCCCGGTGTCGATATTCAGTGTGCCCGCAGTTACATCAAATGCCTCGGCTGATGCCGCTCGCAAATGCAGTGTGCCACCATTCACGAGAGACAAACTCGAAACGCCCAACGCATCCGTGTGCGTTAGGAATGACGTCCCGCCAGATGCTTCGAACTGGCCCGCCCATCCCGCACTTCCTCCTCGCAGCCAGAGCTCGCCAGTCCCGTCCATCAAGAGCGATTGCGACCCTGCCACAACTGCCCCGTCTAAGAGAACCTGTGAACCTGCACTTGGAGCAATCCGCAGGTTGTCGTTGAGAAATGCGACATTTGTCAGGATCGACAAGTCGCCTGATCCCGGCGTGACAACGACTTGTGCCGTGCCGCCCGCCCCCGCGACGTCAAACGACAAAACACCGTCTAAAAATGTAACATCGGCAGCACTATCGTGTTGGACTTCGCCAACGGTTGCCTGAAGACCGCCTAACGAAATAGTCGCGAATGCGTTAGTCAGTCCGGCATCAAAAACTGCAACATCGTCCGTTGCGTCCGGCACCTGCGGGGTCCAACTCAATGGGTCAAACCAGTTGCCGCCCCCAGTTAGGTCCCAAGTCTGTGTACCTGCTCGGCCGACCCCCACTGGCAAACACGACAAGGCCGCAACAACAAGCACTCGCGTAGGAAAGGACTGACACATTGTAGTCGCTCCGGAACGGATGAACCAAGGAAGACAGGCTTTCACCATACCCATTAGCAGCGACGAATTCAACCCAAATCCGGCCGCAGTCCAGGCCAACCCGGTGGCGCCTGGAAGGCGGATACGGGCGCTCCGAGCGAGGTTCGTCAGCAGGTCTCGAATGGATGGCCGCTGGGGACCTAGCCTGAGTTCGCTAGACGATTGAGGTATAGGTTTCAGCTGCGGTTTCCAGGAACTGACCAGCCCCCGCTCGGCTGTCTCGTACTTCAAACTGAACGATTGAGGGCGCTTGGCCAACCGGGCTTGGGTGAGTTGCGCCGCATAGTTTGCCTGTCTTCACATCCAGCATGAACTCATGCCTCATGCATTAGGGGCGTCGTGATACATTCCGACGCTGTGTTAGACTAGGCCCAGCATCCGGGGCTGTACTGGGGCACACTAAAACAAGTCAGGCGACTGCCCTTGCGGACTCAGCGATTGCCAACATGAGGCCTGGATGGATCGACTCAAGACAGGATCAAACGCCATGTATCAAACCAAACCATCTTTGCGATTCAAAACCGCAGCCCTGCTGGCATCACTTACTGCGGCGCAGTTGATCACTGCCGGGTCGGCTCATGCGGAGATATCGTCTGGCGGCGCATTGAATACAGACCCGCAATCCGTAGCGCCGCCGTATTCCCTGACGGTCGGCCGCAACGGTGTTGGTTGGATGCGCATCGATCAAGGCAGCATGCTTGCCAGCGAAAATGGATCGCTGGGCTTCAGCTTCGGCTCGTTTACGCAGGGGGTCGTCGAAGTCGAAGGGGCAGGGTCGTCCTGGACGATTGTGCGCGATCTTGAAGTTGGGGAGAACGCGTTTGGTGTCCTGGACATCCTGCAAAGCGGGTCAGTCACCGCGCGTGATGCATTCATCGGACTTGGAGCGGGGAGTACGGGGTGGGTAACAGTTGATGGCGTCGGCTCGCAGCTGATCGTAGACGACGACCTGACGGTCGGTGATCTTGGCTCGGGCACACTCTGGGTCACCGGTGGCGGCTTCGTCGAGAGTGACAAAGCATATATTGGACCGCAAGGCGCATCGGGGAGCGTGCGTATCGCCGGTGCCGGCTCGCAGTGGCTCGTGCATCACGGAGTTGTTTTGGGGCCCGGTGGGTTTCCCGGCCTGTCGAATGGCGCGGGGTCGCTCCTGATCGAGTCCGGCGGGCAGGCCACCATCGGAAGCTACCTCACCGCGATTGCACCGACGCCCGGCGGGTCGCTGCGCTTCGATGGCGGGACTCTGAATGTACCCGGCGCACGCGTTTTTTCCAGCAACCTGACGGGCACCGGGACGATCAACGCCGACAACTGGCTGCTTGAGGGGACCCACGTCATTACGGACGGCGCACTTCTCCCCCAGCAGATGATGCTCGATCGCCAACCCGGCCAGCATATCCTCGTCAACATGGCCTGGTCGGAGGCGGGCGGGGTGCTGTCACGCTTCGGCGTCGATGATGGGGATGTGTCCTTGACCAGCGGAACTCTGCTTTCCAGCTTGCTCTCGGATATCGGTTACTCGCCTGATGCAGACGGTCAGCTTACCATCACCGGCGCGGGTACGGCCTGGACCAACACCGGCACCCTTACGATCGGCGTCTATGGCACCGGTGCGATGCGTGTTGAAGACGGGGCTGCTGTAAACAGCCAGTGGCATGTCGATCTCGGATCGAAGTTCGGCTCTGCCGGCACCGCGACAGTGACGGGGGCTGGCTCGGTATGGACAATCCATCGTGAGTTCACTGTCGGCGATCGCGGGATGGGCGAGGTCGTAATCGAGAACGGCGGTCTGCTGCAAACCGATCTTGCATTCGCCCAACGGATTGGACAAGAGGCCGGGTCGTCCGGCAGGGTGACCGTGACGGGGGCTGGGTCACGATGGGAATACACGGGTTTTAACAGCGGATTAATTTTAGGATTCTATGGTCACGGCGAACTGGTCGTAGCTGACGCAGGGGTAGTCGAGTTTTCGGGTATGACCATCGGAATTGATGGGACGGCTGAGGTACAGGTAACCGGGGCTGGCTCTCTGCTTGATGTGGAGCGTACACTGTCGATCGGTGGCCAGGGCGTCTTGCGGGTTGAAGATGGCGCAACGGTGACTGCGTTAGAAGTCAGAGCTGCTAACGCCACCCCGGGCATTACACAGGTTATCGTCGATGGCGCGGGCTCACACCTCAGCGTGACAGAAGATTACAACAGTGTTTGGGGCGATGCGGATAACCGCGAGGCGAGCGTGTTGACTGTCTCGAACGGTGGCACCTTGACGATCGGCCGCGGGCTGATCATCAGTTCGTTCAGCGATCAGAGCTATATCGAGCTGGACGGTGGGACGATCAACACCACTTGGGGCACCGTACGCGGCGAACATCTCCGGGGCACCGGCACGATTAACGCCGACCACTGGCTGCTCAGTGGGACGCATGTGTTGTCCAATGCCTCAGACCTGCCGGCGCAGATGCTTTTGCAGGCCCTCCCAGGCCAGGACATCACGATGAACCTCGCGTGGTCCGACCCGGAGGCGATGGAGTTGTTCGGGGTGGACCACGGCGACGTCACGATCCGCAACGGGTTATTCCTGCGGCAAGAGACCGGGCAAATCGGATTCTCGTCGGGTTCAACGGGGCGTGTCACCGTCGAGGGGGCTGGCACCTTGTGGCAGAGTACACGCTTGCTTTACGTCGGGAACGGCGGGGACGGCGAGCTCATCGTGCGTGACGGGGCCGAGGTCGATGCGGACGGGCTGATCATCGGTACGTCTCTGGCCTCTCATCAGGGCAATGGGGTGGTGTCGGTCACCGGTGCCGGCACTCGGCTCGAAGCCGATCTCATCCGCGTGGGGGATTGGAGCGGGATTGGGTCACTCAACAACGGGACCGGATCACTCAGCGTGGAGTTGGGGGCGACCGTCCATGCCAGTTCTATAGAAATCGGAAACTGGAACGGCACGGTCGGCACGGCTGTGTTTGACGGGGTGGGCACGAAGCTGTTCAGTAATGGAATCACGATCGAATCACCTACCGATGGGCAGAGTACACTCGATATCAGCGGTGGAGCCGTAGTTGGCGCCACCAACTTCGGTGAAGTCGGGCTCGGCGTGAGTTCCCTTGGCGACATCGCAAGCATCGCACGCATCTCCGGCGACGGCACACAGTTTTTCGCCAACGGTATCTCGGTCGCCAGCAGAGGCCGAGGCGAGCTCTGGATCGAGGACGGCGCGGTGGTATTGTCGACACGCGGGGGCGGCTCGGTCGGGAGAGACCCCGGAAGCTTCGGCAAGATCGTTGTCGACGGCCCGGGTTCATCCTGGTCTTTCAATGACGGTTTATACGTTGGTATTGAAGGCACAGGCGAACTGCACATCACCAACGGCGGCCTGGTATCCACGCCATTCCATGAACTGGTCGTTGGGAGCCCCGGGAGTCAGAGCAAGATCGTCTTCGACAATGGCTCTTTGACCGTCGAGTCCGGCTTGGCCGCGGCGCAGCAACTGCTGGGCACCGGCAGTATTCAGGCCGAGCATTGGCTGCTATACGGCGACCACACCATCACGTCTTATGCCGACTTGCCGAGCCAACTGCATCTGGACGACTTGCCCGGCCAAGACATCGCCATCGATCTCACCTGGGATTCGCCCGAGCAGCAGCTTCTCCACTTCGGTGTCGATAATGGCACGGTTGCCCTAAGCAACGGCGTCAGGATGTGGAGCGAGCAGGGGTTCATCGGCTACGGCTCAGACGCCATAGGTGTGATGTCTTTTTCTGGCGCGGGCACCGACTGGTTGCTCCGCAACGAGCTGTATGTCGGGTACGAGGGCGATGGCACCCTGCGTCTGGAAGATGGGGCCCAGGCCACATTCCTCCGCC
>WURV02180909.1:0-13291 GCA_011762755.2 Epimenia babai
TTCTGTTTACGTACCCCCTCATCAACTTAGGTCGGCGACTCACCCATTGGCTGCTGTCAAGAGGAGCTGTCTTTCCACTACCAGTAGCTGTTGTTTTCGTTATGCAGGTCCACTCTTTGGAACTATCTTCCATATAAGATTAGGACTGTTCGTAGTCTTTCTTGTTTTAAGCATCGGCTCAAATCGTATCTATTTACTTTGCCGTCTTAGCTTGCTCTACTTATTTGTTGTTATGGATCGCCACATTCGATTATTTATTTTCTTTTTTTACCGTGAACGGCTCTTTGAGCATGCTGGTCATGGAATCAGAGCGGAATATAAATAACCTATTTATTAATTATTATTTAACTAAGCGAATAACCGAATAGTCAGTCATGAAAAAAACCAACAACCAACTTATCAATTATCCAACTACGTCACGAACCAGCCAAGTTACCTGAATGAACGGATGGTGTGACCAGGTCGCGTTCGAGTAATGAACCGTGATACCCACTATCGTCGAATGATCGCCGATTCTGACAAACGCTTGGCGTGCTCGTCGTTTTCGACCATTCGACGGCTGACAGGGCACTGTGGATGTGTAGAGAATTGTCAGACAAACAGCGTTGGCCAATCGTGTTCATTTGCCTCGGTGAAATGTTGAAATGAATCTCACCGTCGGTACCCGGCAACGTTGGTACTCTGTTTTCCATCTTCCCTGAAACAATGTAAACATTACTCAATATATTAATGACGACCTTAACAACTGGATAGTGACCACTGAAGGGAAAAGAATGCAGAAGGAAGAACACTAAAATGACAAACTCCACTAACTCACTTCATCTGTTTATCACTTTGTCTTTTCTATTTTTATGTATATACTGTATATAAGTGACTGCTCTTTCACCAAACGGCCATCTATATAACATGTTAGCAACTAACTCTGAAAACACTGGAAATCTTGCAAAATAGGTCACTTGGAACAATCGATAACCCCCCCCCCCCTAACTTACAGTACCTCAGATGTAAATTCAACATACTCTCTTTAGCTAATATTTATATCTTCTCAATTACCATAAGCTCCGATACAACACTGTCCCTTCTATTGCCGACAATTTCGTAGAACCACCTAACCATTGCCATAGCCTTCGATCTACTAATAAGGAGTACCCACCCCGCGCTTACAAGTCTGTTGGCCAGCGACCACTACACTATCTTGGCCCACGCACCATTAACACAATTCCTAACTATATCCGCACCCTCACTAACTTTACTTCATTCAAAAATCATCTCGGCAGTTACCTTCTCAATCCTGCACTTGAGGTGCCACTATCTGACGATTTTGAATAAATTCGTCATATCTGTATTCATACCGTTTCTGTTTACTCTAGTGTATATTTTATGTGTGACTGCTATTTGTAAAATCTCATTATTTATTCGGCAAACAGTCGGCGGACTGTTCTTATGAAGTGAATTCGTTCTTACTTTCTTTCTATTAATTATCCTAAATTTTCTTAATTTTTCAATATCATTCATATCAGTTCAAATGTTATGTTTGCACATAAGTTCCATCTGCTATTGTGCCAAATTTAGGATATCGTGAACTTCATCACCATCCAGATACACACAAATTACTTATTTTGTATGAAATTTTTGTCATTATTACTGCATTCATATGTTGTGTACATACATGTATAGTTCTGTATATATTTTAGTCATTATCTACCTATATTTTATAATGTTAGGCCCATAGTTTCATATTTGCCAACATACTTTGTATACAGTGACAGTACTCTAGGATAGCCTATTATTTGACAGCAACTATAAATATTATAATATTAATAATATCAACATTCATTGTAAATAGTAATTTATATATGTAAAAAGATGAAAGAAAGCCACTATAAATAATAAAACCTACCCCAGAAAGGTAAACAACAGTGCGATGAAGTAATTTCAAATAAACAATAATTTATAATTATAATATCGAAAATGTCATAATTTTTCACTTTAATCCGGAAATGCAGGAGTAGACAAGCGGCGGACTAATCTTCAAATATGACGCCCAAATTCGACCAACTAATGAAAATGGATCTTCAAGTTTTACGGACCAATGAACATCGATCATCTAATAACCTAAAAAACACACTGGACGATCAAAGACCGGCTTATTTTCATTAGTACAGAAGCTAAATAACTTACAACACTATGTCTCATAACCTTTGTTACAATGGTCGTACAAGATTTCTTTCGTGATAATACGGGCAAATATTATGCAGCGGCAAGATGTGTGGAGTCATTCTCGATGGTTGTTACTATCTTGTGTTTTTCATTCAAATAAACGGAGAGAAATTTTGCTCTTATCGAAAAGGATTAAGGTTTACTTCACCTATTAAACTATATGACTACAAGCGATACAAACGGTTGACGGTGAGGAGATACAGAACATTGAAGTTGCTTTCTTTGGACGTATAACCGTTATTAAAAATTAAAAACTTATTAAATAAATGTCGGTTTCATGTAGGATTTAGTCGTGTCTCAGAATAAAGGGGGTTAATCAAACCTTCTTTGGGAGAATGTCGTAAACTGCGTGAAATAAATTTAAGAGTGGTAACATAGAATAGCAACTTCTAAACATTACGGTGGGTGTCAATTAATTACCAAGAACATCAAATTATACTAACAAACGATCACGAAGTTTTTTACCGTATATATTACCAATGGCGGCTATTAAAAACATTACAATTACAGGGACCAACCGCGTAGTGAACCAGTGCGATCCATGCTAGGATTTGGGTTAGAATCTGGGTTAGGTTTAGCATTAGAATATCTGCAAGTTTACTGGCGGGACACTCGCGGGCGGTTAGATGATTCCGATAAGGTAGAAATCATGAAATGTCACGTGTGGATTGCCGTGTTATCCATATCGTTTAATTTGATAAAACTGCAAATTAAGGTTACGCCACACATACTGAAATATTTATTATATTATTATTACAATAGTTAAAACATATTATTGACTTCCATTGCAACTAGTGTTTCTGTATTCAACAATACCACTATAAACTCGCAGCAGTCGATGTATTCTGTAATATGAAAATGTGTGTTGATCTACAGCATAACTATAACTTATAGTATAAGGTGTTATTTTTACTTTCAGTATAACAGTAACACTACAAATACTAATATATTTTGCAAATGATTATTCAAGGATAGTTTTAGTAACTGACCACTCGTTAATAGTATGTCTGTTATTTATTTCATGCTCACTGTAAATGTACATAATAGTATCGAAAATTGATCATTATTACCTGTATACACTTAGGTGTTAATGTTATCTACCTTAAGTAATTCGCTAATCGACGCTAATTTAATAAACCAAAGTTTATTAAATCATCAATGTTTATTAGTGCTTAAGCTTTTATAAGAAATTGCTAAGTTGCCTATAAATAAACTCAAGTGATTGAATGTGATTTGAATGCAGTTTAGTGATTGCCAAATAAGTTATATGATTCAATTTATCTGATTCACTGTCACAAATCTTTTCCAGCTGTAAAAGTCGAATGATGGACACTCCCAAGGACAGTAGTGGCCAACCTGCGAAGCAACAAGCTATGATTTACATCTGCGGGGGTATATCTTACATAATAATTTCATTAAATACTACCAGTCGATATGTATTAAAATTCTCTCATATGTTAGGCTATTCCATATCTTGCTCGTGATGAGCACATCATTGGTGAAATTAAATGAATTTCATTTGATTAGAGTGTAATATTAACATGCCAGTCAAACACGCTTCAGGTGAGTAAATATCGAAAATAGCAGCGTCTGCATTCTAATGATTCATCTATTTATAGGCCTAAATTATATGCAATTATTCACATGTACAGTATGCATCTTATGACGAGTGATGTTAGATAATGCAATGAAATAATAATAAATAATAAATCAATAATAATCAATAGGTTACTTAATATCCCGCTCTATGCCATGAGAACGTGCTCTAAGAGCAGTTCACAGTCCAGAATATAGTGGAGGGATTTAAGCACGCAGCATAACAATGTGAGCCAGCTAACGTGACTCGGAGAAGAGATGGGTCTTGAGTCGTTGCTTAAAAATAGAGAAGGAACGTATGGATCTAATTTCAAAAGGAAGATTATTCCATAAGATAGGACCCGCAAAACGAAAGCAGCGACTACGAGTAGTAGATAGACGACATCTTTCAACAGTAACCAGCGACTGAGATGCCGATCTTAACTGACGAGAGGGCGTATGAACAGAAATCAGGTCGCTAATGTAAGTCGGGCCGGTCGGATGAATGACGAACGAAGGTAGCAACTACAGCGCGTGTACGGGGGAAATGGGAGACAAATGCGCCGTTGATGCCATCAATTTCCACGTGCGCATAATTACGAAGCGAGTAGCCGGGCTTAAATGATGAAATAATTGTACGGAATGCGCTAGACAATAGCGGGGCATCGATCGGTGAGCAGCGGAAGCAACGGTGGTGGTAGCGTCGTGGTAGGGCGGCGATATCGAACGGAGATCGCACGAGTTCTACACACCGGCCGCGATTACGTTCTCACGCGGCTGTCAATCATGGATCGGATCAGCGGGAAGGGGGGGGGTGGTCGGACCATCGAGGGCTGTCATTCGAGCGCTCATGTGTGACCGTACAATCTTTACATTGATTATATATTCGTGGGAGAGAGATGATCATTATTTCTGGCCGTTGCGGCGCATTTCGCGCTGTTTCTACAGCGAAGGGAGCAATCGATTCGGCGGGACGTTTTCCGCATCTGTCTTATTTCGCCTCTGATTAGAATGCTACGGTGGAATTTGACCATACTGCACGACATTATCGATGTTATTTATAGGCAATAATGCGCTTCGCTGAGCATACCAATGGCTCGATGTGGCCATTTTGTCAAAATTTGTAGTTGAATTAATTAACTTATTCTAGCCGTATAAAATCACTAGTTGAGAAAAATTGTTATTCCTACACATATATGAGAAATATCAGGGTAGATAAATAGGAAAAGTGAAGGTAACTCCGTACTAACTAATTAAGGTTATACGATATGGCCAGTATGGCTTGCCCACCTCTCTAAGGTGAGATAACCACACCTATTCGATTAAAGAGGTTAACAGAGGTGGCCACAAACTTACAAACTTATAAACATGACCAATAAGAAATGAGCAAGATTTTCGTGCTTGAATATTTAGAAAGATTTGTCATGGAATGATTTATTATCAAATATCTAAGGGATGTAACAGGGCAATGTTGTACGTGCGACTGACATTTAATTATAAAGTAGCACCAAAACCTCGCCTTGACCTTTACCTTTGACCACAAATCAGAATGAAACCAAAAAACAACTCTCTAACAAGTAAACATAAAGTGACGATACACGTGAGAAGCCAAAACGTCAAGATCGATGTCACAGGTAAATAGCCCGCAGAATAATAGATGTAATGGAAATAGAGCGGGACTATAAAAGACAGAGCAGAAATGACAGCTAACAGATATTAAGTAAAACAGGAGGACAATAAGGTGCACGAACTTTGAGTAAAGAAAGGGAGAGAAATTTAGAGATAAAAAAGTAGAATTTACTTTAAAGAATGTACCAAAGGACACAGAGAATTGAACAGATTCAGTTCAGAAGATGAGAACATTAAAGACGTGTGGATCAAATTCAAAGAAGAAAAGGATGAGGTAGCCATAATATCATCACCATGGTAACAGGAAATATTGTGACATTAAGCTGGAATAGATAACGATACTTAATTGGTCTTCTACCAATTAAAAGTCCTACATTTACATATCACACTTAAAGTCGCCTGTACCATCTGGAAGCGTAACCGAAGGCAACATTTTAGCTATCTATATCCATATTTACCTGTTGTCATGTATAAAATTTCACCAGCACTTTTGACTGGGATGGATAAAGCACCTTAAGAAAGGACGAAGTGGAACCACACGAAAATAAAACATATGCCGTTTTATTTCCAGTGCCATATTATCCGTATTGTCGGCGATTCAACTCATTTACATTCTTGTTCGTACCATCGCATCGATCACCTTGGTGATTCGATTCCCTATTGCTTAAGAATGTTTTACAATCATTAAAAGATTGATTGATTGATTCCTTCATTCATTATGAACTCCTCGTTCGTGGCTGAATACCGAGTGCGACTCGCAGACCGCGGGCGATAGGTTAAACAAGCGCCCGGTGCGGCGGCGACCCTGGCGATACGGCGACGTCATTAATACAACGAATACATCATACCCATAATGCCGAGAACATAAATTTGTTCTGCCTTGATTTTTTTACCGAGGATCTTTTACATCCCTCACAAAGTGGTTGGCAAGCGATATCAACATAGCATCTCGGTCTTGAGTCTCGCGCGAACGACTGGTTTCGTATTGCAATTCTCTCTTAGAATTTCTCACGCCATGGCTACGGTGGCTATTCTACCCGATGTACGATATGAACAGGGAAAATGCCATGTATCTATATTTTATTCGCTGACAAATATGGGATTAATGCGGGGCCCACACGCACATTACGATTGCCAAGCGAAACAGATAGATACATAATAAATCGTTTAGAGTTAAGGATCTGTATGTGGTGCATTGATTCTCATCCCAAGCGGTTGTATCCTATGGAGTGATTCCGAAGTTGAGGGGTAATCACCAAGTGTACGAACAATGTACGCACCAGGAGTAAATCTGAACAGAAGGATCAAGTGGAAGAGAAGGGATCATTTTTCGTCGATTATACATATAGGACTGGATCCATTGTGTAAGCCATTAAAGCTTCTTTACAAAGCTACCTGAGACCGTGTCATTTAATAAAGTAGGGAAGTCGCAGTGGCACAAACTCAGTCCTGGAGGACAGTTGCCCTAGCTCGATGCCGGTTCTTGATGCCAACTGACTGCCTACTGGTGCTGTGGAGTCGGCTAAATCCGTGAAATGCTATGTCTGTGCACAGCTGGATGGCGAAACAGCTGGGCGATACCTTCTGGCGAAAAGCACTTGCATAACCGCAGTTTAAAAGCCCTTCATGCGGCAGCCGGATTTCAATAAACTTGCACCCAGAAAAAGCCCACAGGCAATAAATACACTAGCTAAAACTAAGTTTGCTCACACTCGGCCTATTGTCCCCATTAATCATAGGCATAGGAAAAGCAGTTACTTGAGTGGTAGGGGCACTGAACTCGTACCCGAAAGGTTACGGGCTTTAAAGCACCCTCGTTCGTCTGTTTGGTGATGATCCTCAGCAAGTCATTTATTTATTGCCGTAATAAACCCATCTCCTAAATGGGCAGATGTATATCTTTTACTGGCGATATGCGAGTGTCAAAGGTATTATATTTTCGAGCTGAATATAGCTGCCATTAAAACACTGATTGTGAACCGCATCTGAGATACATGGCCGACACTTGCGGTCTATAAATGTTGTAGTTAATGTATTACCGTTAATAATTGTATTATAATAAATTGAATCAGAGGCGAAAATCCGCGACTAGAATCAGAATAGATCGTCGGGTGCAGACATAGAATTTTATGGCGTTACGATACCCGAGTGGACAACTCACCTCCGCTACATCCACAACCAGGTCTTGGTCACTCTTTTCACCGTCGCTGTCCTACAGAAGAAAGGAAGCATGCAAAACAAATTGATGATCAATAAAATACCTCCGTCCTGTGGCGATCGCACGATCACCTCTCATTCACGGGCTTGGCCCAGCGACCACACTGACTATCTGATACCTTAATGCATGGGCTTTATTCCTACTAGATTAATACATCAAGAAAAGACAATGCCCTTGGCCCCTGTCCTGTACCCTAAACTAACATTAATCAATTCATTATTATGTTACTACATTGTTGGAGAATATAGGGTACCTTATGGGCAATACATAATCACATACACGGCTGATAGTAAATTAGAGTTACCTTGCTTCAATACTGTGCGTCAGAGAAATTTATACATGCAGTTGAATGCCGAAATTTTCGCTTCGACTATAAATGATGGAAACCTTGAAAAATTCTACTACATCGGTCAACTCGGGACTGAATAAGAGTGACTTACGAGGCCCTTGTCATCATGTCGCCTCTTTTTTGATGACCCGTTGATTTCCGGCGACCGACTCCGGTGTCGATACTTTTCACGCTCGGCGGGTGATACTGATGACCGCTGCAAAAGATTATAGCGAAATAAAAGAAGGTGAAATATAAGCGGGGGAAATAAAGACGGGTAAAATACGAGCGGGGTGAAGTATAAATTTTGTTATTTTAATTTTGTATTAATGTATATTTTAAAGGGCTTGACATAATCAGAATATTTCAAATTTTTCCCGATAGACAAGCTGTATGTTTACAGTTATTGTAATGTTTTTTGTATGAAGGAACGATTGCGAATGCCCACGGGTCACTTTGAGAAGCTTATAATGCAAAAGTAATAAAAAAGAATTAACGCAAACAAATCTAAGTGTGAGATAAGTATTAATAAAAACTGAATGTAGCTCTAGTGTTCTTGCCACTGAATTCGGGAAGATGAAAAACAACAACAACCACAACAACAACCACAACAACAACAACATCATGCGATTCAGTCAACAGAAAATGCTTTCTGTGGCAATGCCAATAAAACCGATTGCTCTAGCGATTCTGTGGACATAGTCTGGTGTTTGTTGAAGATATTGATGTTTGTTCACGCGTCATCTGTCCTACCCGAACCTCTCCCGGATCACGCTTAGCAAACGAAAAATTCGATAAGTCAACTCTCTTAAGAATGTGTCGCATTCGGCATTTTGCTTCATAATGGAAAGGCGACAAAAATCGGCGGCACGAGAAAATGAAGGAGAAATCGCGGGATAATTGCTTTTTTAGTTAAAATGGTTTTTTGAGCTGTTTTCTCGTTCAATGCTATCTATGGCGTATCGTATTGCATTTTTTTTACGTTTTATAACAATAAAAAAATTCGTCACATACAGAAAACTGCGCCACTATACTCAATTGACCGATTCCAAATAATTGCATCCTGCGCAATATTTACCACCATAGTTACCATAAACAAAACAGTAAAAAAAATTGCGAAAGAAGTTAATCATGGTATGCATACCGGGATAGTAAACGAATACCCATCACTATAATTAAAAATAACCAATATTAAAACAGGAGTGAAAAGGCCAAGTGTATACATCTACCAACTACAGATATGGGCTAGAATGGTAGGTTTTTAATTAACGTAACGTAAATCAGGGTAGCCAATGTGGTTCTTTGAATAGATGGAGAGAAATGCACGGAAAAAACCTATAGCATTAGGGTATAGGATTTTTCTGCGCGTACCAGTTTTTAAATTAGGTATGGGATATTTGTGAATGCATAGACTCGTTATATGAATTACATGAAGTGTAGCTCAACAACGTCATTCCATCATCTTGTGGCTGCGTAAAAGATTATTAGGGCATACATAAATTTAGAAAATCGATGTTTTTATTTAAATATTAATGTTCCATTGTTTATTTTATTTATTCCGCGCGTAATGCTGGTGACGAAGATAGATGAGGGTATAAAAATCAATGGCTGCATTTGAAATCGAGGGAAGTGAAGGTTTTTCAGTGCTTCCTAGTCACGATGCCGGGGAAACGAGACAATCTTGAAACCATGGATGATCTACACGCACTGCACACGCCTGCTGCTGATCGTGACCAATGAAATGACTGTGTTCAGAAACTTGGCTTTGGCCGAAGGAACCCCAACACAAGTCAGTCATTGGGAGAACCCGGCTTATAATATAACACAAATTTTTCAACAGGAGCACCATTTTCTTCAATGAAATATGAAAATATCAATCGTCAGTTAAGAAAATAAAAGTTTTGTGAGTTTATGAATGATCTTGATAATTACGATATGATATATTATTTGGCATAGTGAACTAGACAAGTTCATTGAGTGCGATCCGGTTATGGATTAGGGTTAGTGTATCTGCTGTTTCGGGTGTCATCGCGGTAGAATGTCAGGTAGATCGCATTAGTTCATTGGGCCGATTATTTTACTATCGGCTGCATTCAGTGTATAACAGTAGACAGTCGCGTTGAGAGCTGGACACGCAACTGACTTTCCTGTTATAATCCTGGACATTATCATTTAGCCACGATTGCTGGAGTAAATCCCAGTATACCCTATCTAAAATGGGTAGACACTCAGTATCATTCTCGTTGGGTAACATACGACTATTGTAGGTATCGTATGTGCGTTTTGGGAATCGCTAACAAAAACATTTTTTGTAAACCACATAGGAAAGCCTTTGTCGGCTAATACTTGCGGTCTACAAGTCTACAAATGCTATACTTCAAGGGTTTATTACCTTTTTTATAGAATTGATAAATAATTTTGGAGTATTTTGCAAATTAATGTATTTTCCAAAAAGCGCAACTCTTTCACATTGAGTTTTCTGTTGGTGTCAGTTATGGCATAAGAAACTAAGAATAAGATCAGCACGAACGAATATATAACAAGGGACTAAACATGAAAATATGCAGGATCCAGAAACCAACCTCACGGTGCATTGTGTTTTGTTTATTCCCCTAACTGATCTCTCCTGGATACACATGTGCCAAATGGTAAGGGGAGAGAATAAGCTGGTGGTGGGTGTATAGCTAAGATAAACAATTATCTGTAATAGCATCCTGTTTATTTATTTATGCTCCATGGGGTAACTTGGTAACGTGTAAACATCTGGTATGTATTCAACGATTATAAAAACGTGGCACAGCAGATGCTATCTTCCTGCTAGTCTTCCCACAGCTCTTCCATCGGATCTTCCTCCCCTTACCATAGAGCATGACTACTAGAGGTACTATCTATTATAATTATTCCACATGAATAGCCAAGAAATGAAAATGTCAGGTCATGTCAGCTGTGTAATCAATGCAAATGAGCCACTTCCACGGACTTATTTATATTCTGTAAATATTCAGTGGTATAGATTCATCCCCACAGAACGCAGTGCTAATTAAAATGCGAAACCTCTCCATCACTGATATGTATTTCTGCATTAAATAATAAACTTGGTATTTCAACCTTCTACATCCATCGATATTGACACAAACTCCATCTGATACAACAAACTTGCTTGCATTTCGTGGTATAATACCGCTGTTCTGGAAGAATCCACTGTTAAGCTTAGCCGCAGGAACATTTTCACAGTCCATGAAAATAGCCAAAATTAGACCGCTCATAAAATTAGTGGCCCAAAAGGCCTTAAGACGCTTGCCTGAAAAAAAAAGAAAAGAAAGAGGAGAAAAAGACAGAACATGAGGCCAAAGAGGCCATCTTGATATTAAAACAAGAAGACAACAAGGAGATTGCAAGAACCCCAAAGAGACCTAATAATACCCATTACAATACTGAAATAAGACAAGAGGCCAAAGACAACTGACAATATCCATTACGACACTGAAACCAGAAAATACAGATTTATGGAAGAAACCCAGGCTGAAATCACATCTGATTGCCAAAACAGAGATGCCAAATGACGGACCCCTGTTATTAATGCAGACGAAACTAAAATCTTAGTCCAAAACACCCACAAAAACCTATTCCCCTATTGCTATCAGATTTGATGGCAACACTATCCACCCATCCCCATCAGCCCACAATCTAGGTGTAATCTTTGACTCTCACCTAACTTTTCACGAACATGTTTCATCAATTATAAAATTTGGCTACTTTCACCTCCACTCCATCAGATCAACCTCTAATTATCTGTCCAATAAATCAACAGAAACTCCCCACGCATTTGTCACCTCACGCCTTGATAACAGCAATTCACATTTGTTCAATACTACATACTATAATGGTCACCATTTCAAAAAATGCAGAACGCTGCAGCAGCCAGAATCATTTCTGCATATTCTAAAAGCCAGCATATATAACTGCCGTATTTCAAAAACTACATTGGCTACCAATCAAGTCTTGCATCAAGTTCCAAATACTGGTTACAACTCACAAACACCTGTCTGGTTCCTCCCCCGATTACCTCCGTGACACTCTCTACATTCACCAACCATCCCGCTTCACACGCCGCTCACAATGCATACTACTCACTGAACCGAAAACTATTAAAACAATAGGCAATATTATTTTTGAAAGCTTTTCTCAAGAAAATAACTTTTCCATTAAACCACCCCAAAAAGTAGCAATGGTTTGCATTGTACAAATGTATATTTCAGTTTAGTGTATTTTTCTCATTTATGCATTAGTGTTGAGAGGTTAATGTCAAGAGTCATATGGCCTCGTGTGCCATGAATGCTCTATATACATGTCTGAATTATATCATTATTATTATTATTAAGAGTGTAATACTGCTACATTAATGCCATTTTTGCGCTGGAATGCGCTTTTACAGTGTAATACCACTGTAGTGGCAGTGTAATACAACTATTCTGGAAGAACGTACTAGGTTCTAGCAGTTTATGTAATACTGCTGCGCTAGCAGTGAACACTGCTGTTCTAGCAAAGTACATATGCTGCTCTAGCAGTGAAACTTAATGCTGTCCCAGCAGTGTAATACTATTGTTCTAGCTGTGTACTATAACGTTATTCTAGTAGTGTATTAATGATATTACATATCATGTAATATAATGTTCTAGTAGTGTAACAATGCTGTTCTAGCAGTGTAATAATGTTGTTCTAACAGTGTAGTGATGTTTTAACAGATTAGTAACATTCTAACAGTATAATAATGACGTATAAGCAGGGTCATAATGCTGTTCTAGCAGCGTAATAATTTCTATCACGAGTGCATTCAATAGATCTTGAACACGAGTTGACAAGTACTCTAACTGTGGGGATAATGGCAGAGAAATCTACACTATTGGTCCCATACCATGAAACGTTGACGAAAAGCAATGCACACTCCAGTTAATGACTACGAGTGTGAACTAATTGGTGGTAAACTCAAACCTAAACAGTGAATTAAGATGTAATTAAATCATTATTCAGCAATGTTACAATTGTCTTAGCCAATTTTCTCAGCACTTAATGGCTACCCGTATGAAATAATTGGTGGTAAACTTAAACGTACACCGTTAGTGAATTAATAAGATGCGATTACGCCGTTATTTAGTAATGTTAGTCTTAGTCACGTCAGTGTAAGTTTCGCATTTGGTCAAAGATTACTAGTCGATATGATAACATGCATGTGGCAACAGACTATTATTTATTTATTTAGTTATAGGCTGACTACCGAAGTAATCGTTGTGTGGGCCAATCTATGACCCTTTACAAAGCTA
>WURV02180920.1:0-13290 GCA_011762755.2 Epimenia babai
GGGCAATATGGTACAAATTAAATCAGCTGTGGAGGCCCGACCTGTTAAAATTAATTCAGCTCTGTAAGGGTTAACATTATCGCGCATTCATCCCGCGCGATTAATATTTAACCGCGTACGACATTTCAGCTATCGTGTGAGGCGGAAAAAGAACACGCTCGTCTCCGCGCCGAATACGGGCGTATATTAAACAGATTGAGGGACGAACCCGAAATCAAAGAAGATAGACGCGAAGCCGAACGCTGGTCGCGTATCGTTAAAGAAAAATCTTGGGACGTATAACGCGCGCTCGCGCAACTTCATTAAATCGCGGAGGTAAGTCTAATGTCGCGCTTTTTCGCCAAAATTATACGATCACGCGCGCGAATTTCTCTTAACAACCCTCGTAATGACACGTCTCGTTGTAAATGCAATTAATTCTACACATTTCGATGTATATTTTCAGATCGCGGGGCGAATTTTTACGAGCTAAAAGGAAAGCGACGCGGAGACACGACGCGAATCTCGGACATTTCCCGTTCCTCCGTCGAAATCATTCGCCACCAGGTACTAAGTCGAATCTCACGTGCTCTCACACATTTTCCTTATAAAATCGTTATTATTGACATTATTATAATTTTAAAACGCTATTAAAACAATAAATCACGATGAAAATATAGTTATTTTTGTTAAGTTCTTATACCAGTTACAGGTGGGGAATTGCATCGCGCGTGAACCGAGGCGAATGCCGACAAAATTGGTTCAGGGGTCATTTTTCCTGGTGTAATATGTTGGACAAAACATTGACGGATTCGTGCCGGAATATTGCGTGGGTAACGTGTCCGATAACCGCGAGATTTGCGCGTTGTGCCCGAATTATATACAAAATCTCCAACTTCCGAAGCAACGTGCCCGAACCCCGAAACAACGTGCCCGTTGTTTTCCTCCCTTCCATCCCTTTTACCTATTTTACCGTTATAGTTATTTCCTTCCCGTTCGAGTCGCGTTTTCGCGATCTCTGGTTTTTATCTCACTACGTTACTCAGCTTTGAACCCATTTCTAATTAAAATTCAACGAGAAATATTTTAGCGATCGTATGATGGATTTATTAATGATCCCGATATACACGTCTTTATAAAAAAGCCGCACAATTCGACTTGAAATACGCCGGGAAATAGAGGGTATAAAACACCGATAAAAAATGTAATGGGAAAAATGTTCGATATATAATGTTCTCAGCAGCAAATCCCCGTTTCATTCACCCGTCTCGCCGTCTTCTCGCCAATTCCTCTTCAAACTCCCGCGACGAATGCCCGCATCGTCAACGAAGAATTCATCGATGGAGCGAAATAATTCGCGCGAAGCTCCCGATTATGTAACGGCAAAGTTCGTTCCATCGTTGGTCGAAATTTCACGACCCGGAAAACACTTCGTTTACCGCGACCGATTCCGCTTTAAATTCCGCGAAACTTCTCTTGCGGAAAAATGAAACCGGGGCGCGGCAAAACGGGCAGGAGTTTTTGGTTCGACAAGCGCGAACGAGACACTCGTGGCAACATTCGCGTTCGCAATTTGTTATTCGTTTCGGCTTATCGCGACAAATGCGGCAAATATGAATGTTCGGGTACCGAGACTCGTCGAAAGCGACGAGCGAAGCGATAGCGACGTCCATGTGCCTATCTAGAACGGCGTTCGACATTACCCGCCGGTATACGATAGGCATTCGGTCGCGCGATTTGCGACGGGTAATATCGGGGAGGTCGGCGTACGACACCGTGTCTCGATCGGGGATGAAATCAGCGGGCCGAGAAACGGAATCGCCGGTTAATTTTTTCTCGTTCGATGTCGATCCTGAGTCCTCGTCTTCGCTAGACGCCGTTAACGTGTCTTCGTCGAAGGAGACGGTTTCTTCGAGGATAAATGTAGGTATTCCGAAGAGAACGTTCGCGTCCGAAGACAAAACGGCGACGGTGGGTGTCGGGGCGATGACGGAAGATTCCGGGGTAGCGGCGTCTCGCGAATGCGAAGAAATCGCCGACGTTGCCGGTATCATACTGTTATAGAGCTGCGAATTAGCGTAAACGGGGGTCGGGTAGATAACTCCGTCGTGGCGTTGCGCTTCTCCGCCGTGTCGCGCGTTGAATCTCGTGACGCATAAGTTGGTAAGAATCCCGGCCTCCGCGAGGACGCCGAAGATCTTTCGTGCAAAGGAAGAATTTGCGTGTGTGTCCGGTACCCGTCTGATTAACGCGGCGAAATCGCGAAACTGAAAATACACGAATTGCGAAATAATTCTTCGGCGTTTTCTGTAACTGAAAAATCATAAATAAAATGTTTCGACGCGGACGGAAAATTACGGTGATAAAAACCTTACCAAATTTACATTCCCGCCGGGTGCGTTAGGTCTTCGTTGACGCGCCATTTCGTTATCGAGCCGGTACGATATTCGTCGCCGAAGTTCGATATCGCGTTTGAAGCCGGTTATGTTTCTCGCGACTAATCTCGTTTTTAACGACGCGCTCACTCACCGTATGGTTTGATCGTTGGTTTAAAATTTCTAGCTCTAACTGACAAATGAAAGTCGTTCTCCGACGTATTTTCCGCCGTTAACGGTCACCAGTGGCTAGGCGATGATAATCGGGGATATCCAATCGAAATTCACGATCGAAGATACGCGCGGGTTTATTGGATAATCGAACTAAAAAGCGATTGGTAGTTACGATAAGAATTTCGATTGGATGATGTAAAGTCCGCGTATCTCTCCCTCGCGAAGGTTTAGGTATTTAACGCGAAAAACGAAAGCGATTAGACGCATACGATTTAGTCGCGCAACGGAGCTTTAACCGAGAAATAAAATTTGAAATCGGCGAAAATGGCGAATCCGAGAATGAAAAAAGACAACGTAATGGATCGGGTAAGTCTCCGCGTTATTTCCGTCATATTAATTTTCCCGAAGCGAAAACGGCATTAAAACGGCCCGCGATTCTGGTAAAATATGTGCGTTATAAGTTATCGTTAGGTTTATCGCCGATATTTTATCTTAATCGAAATATAGTTGACAAGATATTGCGTTTTATACCCGTTACATTCTTCGTTTCAGATTCGCTCTTGTTCATCCGAAGCCGAATGTTTGGCCGTCTCGTTGGATTTGATATCGCGAGCGGCGAACGATTCCTTCGGGAGTGCGCGACAAATTCGCCCCTCTAACGAACGCGGCACTCAGACCGAGACTCATACCGATAACGATCTCGCGATAATTAAGCAAGGAGTCAACGTATCGAACGCGCCGTTTCCAACGTATTACAGACCGATAGGAAAAGCGGGAATTGGACTTCCTCCGCGAAACGGATTTGGAATCCCGGGATCAACACCGCCGGGAAAACCGCGCGTAATATGTTTTCCGCCGTCTCCGCCATTGACGCGTCGTCGAAATTTCGGGTTCGCAACATCGCCGGTTCGGACAATCAGGCGGCGCGGCAATTTCAACGCTCCCTCGTCGGCAACATCGTCCATTCGCCGCACCGGCTTTAAATTTACGCGATCGACATCTCCGCCACCCGCGCGTAACGACGGATTTCCACCGACGCCACCTCCGACACCACCACCGCCGTCTCCGCCGCCATCCGCGCAATCCGCGCTCGTAAACGAAACGAAACTTTTCCCGACTTCGTCTCTCCCATCGTCTCCGCTGCCGGCGCGTAAAAGCGAATTCGGATCTTCGCCAATTCGCGGTACTTGTCCAGATTCGGGCACCGACTCGGGAATAGAGGCATCCTCCGAGGGAGACGCGACAAAAACTGGTGAAAAGCCGTACCTCGCGTGTAAGGGATGCGGCGGTGAAGCGTGTTATCTGGCCGATGTCCGACTGGCACCCGGTGGCGCGCACGTTGTGGATTGGTCGGCATTACGCACTAAGGTAAAAACGATACGTTATTTCCGCCGAATCTCGCGCGTAGTTTCGTAGATTTTATTTAGATTTCTATCACGGGGCTATCACGATTTAAGTCGCCCGATTGATTATAAATTTGAAATTAGGAACAGATTCGAATCGGATAATTGGACGAATTTTATTCTATAATTATTAGATGCGTCCTGATAAAGGAATAATGACTCGATATTTACACCGTCTTCATCGTGTATTTTCAGGCCGCCACGCGCCCCCACCACGACCCGAAACGGGCGGCACGCGGAATTCGAAAAGTTCATTGCGAGATATGTCTCGCGGATTGGGGAAACGCGACGGCGAACGGCAGATTTCCGTGTTTGAAAATTTCTAATTTTTGGTTGTTTACAAATAGCGTTAAAACAAACCCTAAAAAGTGGAAAAATATTTTACCGGCAATTTTACCTCTCGAATCGTAATTTCCTCGTATTATCTTCCATTTCGCGTTGTGTTATTTTTCCTTAATTTCAAGACGTAGTTTATTTCCCCGAAATGATTATAATTTTCGCATGTATTATTTTTAATCGTGTATTATAATTTCGCGTTGTATTAATTAAAGAGCTCTAGATACATATCTTCATCACGTGTTCATATTTTCGATTGTATTTTCGTAATAAAAATGAAAATTTAAAATATTTTCCCGCGTCTTTATATAAAATATTTTTCTGCGCGGATGTATCGCGGGAGAAGACTCGGGGAGGGAATGTTTCAATCGACACGAGGTTGAAACGCTGTTGAAAGGGAAATAAAACGCGCGTAACAAATCCGGGTATAGAAATTGATAATACGACCGAGTTATTTCATTCCCGCGTAAAAATCGCCCGTTCATGAGTTTTAACGCGTATAGATCGGTTTGATTTCTTCGACGCCGATTGGGCGAGGGAACGTAGGGAGAATGACGATCGCCGAATATTTAACGGCGTTTGTCTCGATATGATTTCCCATTCGGTTGTGTCGTTGCTCACGAATCAACGTAAACGAAAAATTAAAAATAACTTTACATCGGAATATGGATTTTTTACTAAGGGTAAGAATGTTATCGCGTACGTTACAGCATTATCGCGTTAAATATTTATATACGCGCGCGTGCGGATTGTTTTACAAACGAGCGAATATTTTTTTCTTCAGATATTTTTGGACAGACCGGACAGAAATGAGACTCCGGCTTTCGTAGCCGCGTTTCGGATCATAGAAGCGACTAGCAACGCCGCTTTAGGGAGAGCGGGCCGTGGGCGAAATTTCGCGTCGATCGATCGAGGAAATCCCGCATCGACGAATTCGGTAGAGAGAATCTCCAATGACGCTAATCGACTTCCCGTCTCGGCGGCATCGAACGCGACACCTTCCATCGCGACTGGATTCAACCTCGAAACAACCGAAGCCGATTCATCATCGCCCGACATTCCCCCGCGACCTCGGGTATTTCGTTTGGAACCGGGCACGGAAACTACCCCTACTTCTCTCGATTTGGTCGCGGGTTCGGAATATATCGATGATTATATCGATAGGATTCAACCCCTTTTGTTCGAAGCGGCTACCAGTTTTCCGTTCGCGGACGCCGACGACTTCGAAAATTTCGCTCTCGACGCTCTCGATGACGTCGTAACGCGCGATCCGTTACCGAAACGAGAATCGACGGCAGCCGCGGACGCGGTCGAGCTAACCAGATTCGCCTCGGCCGTGGAAATGAGCTGCGTCGATAACAACGACGCGTCTTCATCGCCGTTCCTGTGTACCATTTGTCGAGAACGCGTTAAAACTATAGAAACGAACTGTGGTCATAATTTATGCGAAACGTGTTTGTCGCGCGCGTACCAAAAAAACCCTACGTGCCCCTTTTGTCGGACGCGTCTAACTTATTACCAACTGCGTACGATGCAGCAAATCCTCAGTGACGAATAATTCGCCGTTATATACAATTATTCCCGTATTTTACGTTTTTTTTTATAACAACTTCGTATAATTTTTAATAAAATATTGCAATTTTCCCATTTTCCGTGTTTGATTGCGATGTCTGTAGAAAGAATAGTACGAGATGATGCGAAAAAATGCCTAATTTGTGAGGCGGTCCGGGGCGATTCGTCTCGCAAATCTTTAACTCGATTATTTTACATCGCGGCCGCGTCAAAACATCGCGCCCGCTCAATTTCAATTATCCTTCCCTATTCTTTCCCCTTTTAAATCTAAAATAACCCGGGTGATCTTTTCACGACCATCTCTTATGAATCGCGAAGACATTACATTTTTTTAAATGTCTTTCGCGTACACGTAAATAACGCCTTCGTAAAAACCAACAATGAAATTTTATTCTTTCGTCACGAATATATTTAATAAATAGAAAACACCGATAAAATAATTCTATTTACCACGAAATTAAAATATCTAGAAATTAAAAGTAATTCATCGCCCTTCGCGATCTTTCGGGAAAAAGTTCGTCGTGCGTTGTCGACGAGGGAAAGACGGCAAAGTCGTTAGCGGCAACGACGCAATTTCGCGACGTTTGAACGGCAAAGACGTGCTGTTCGAACGATTCAATGACGCTTAAACTTCGAAAACCAGTCGAGTCCGCGTGACCGGCGAGAGTTCTCCCATTCTCCGTCGCCGATCAAGTATCGTACAACTCCGTCCGCTTTCTTTTCCGACACGCTCATATTTCGGTCCGACACACGGGACAAGGATTCGTTTCTTCCATTACGCGCGTTAAACACGCGCTGCAGAAACCGTGCCAACACGGGAGCGCGGCCCATCGTTTTATATCGTCATAGCAAATACTGCACGCCGCCGATGAATCGGCACTGTTTGGTAAAGATCTGAAAATTTCCGCCTCGTGATTCATTGCCAAATCGATTAAACGATCTTCTCTAGGCGTAATAGTCGCCGTGTCGATCGTGGCTCTGGAGATATCGGCATCGTCGTTAAAAAATCTTCATTCGACACTAAATTGACCACAATTTCCTGTTGCGCTAGTACGGGGAATAACCGGTCTGACAATTATTGAAAAGTTTCATCGGCTTCGCCACGCATTTCTGCGCGTTGCGCGGCTCGAAACGCTCTCGTGGCGCGCACGGTGGCGCGATGTTGAAGAATAAATTGCGGTTGTTCGTACGGAGCCGCTGGATCAGCCCCGGGTGGCAGTCGCAAAAAGAAAATACCTGGTTTTCTGCGATATCTTGGCGTCGTATATGATTCGCGATAAAAATTATAAAACGCCTCTACGGCGCTATTTGAAATGACAATCCTCCGCGTCGGGAGAAATCGGCCAGTCGAGTCGGGGCCACGAATCGACGGGATACGTTCGGGAGCGCGCGCGTTGCTCCGGATCGTTGATACAATCGATAAAATACGCGCCGATCGGCACGCGCACGCCCCGAAATTCTTCGGGATCCGTCATAACGGGTCTAACGGCGTAGTCTATCGCGCCGCGGCCTCGCGACATGGCACCGGCGGCGGCTTCGGTTAACGCCGGCGCGCTCTTTACCGCGAACTCGAAGCCGATCGCGCCGGCGAGCTCGGCGACGTATACGAGAGATCGGTAGGGTCCATCGGCGTACTCGCCTTCGGTCGTTTTACCGCGACTTATACGTTTACGAACATCGTCACGCGTTTTTCGGTGAATTCTCCGGCTCACGTGAAAAACGCGGCGACCGCGACAAAAAGAGCCCGCGACGCGGCTGGTTCGTCCGTATAAGTTTCCGGCCAAGGCGAATCCCATCGCGCCGCGAACTCGATCTCGGAAGCGTGCCCGTAAATCACGACGGGCGAAACGACGTCGTCGAACGCGAATTTGGCGGATTCGTCGCGCGGACCTAGGTAAATACGAGCACCACCGAGCGAAGCGTCGCTAACCTCGACCCGCCGTCTTCGAGCGGTAAACGCCCGTTTTAAACGATTTAAGATTTTCATAGTACTATCGCCTCGATTCGACGAAGAAATTCAGAATTCCTTTATAGCTTAAAATTAACGTTCGGCAACGTAATTCTCGCGACCGAGAAGAGTATTTACGCGACGTCGATTCGGGAACCGCGACTACTACGCGTTCGCCCGAATCTCGCGCTTATAAAAA
The DNA here is from genome assembly GCA_011762755.2 of Epimenia babai. Lineage (NCBI taxonomy): Eukaryota > Metazoa > Mollusca > Solenogastres > Cavibelonia > Epimeniidae > Epimenia > Epimenia babai. The sequence continues at coordinate 7,987 of WURV02180920.1, forward strand.
AGGCCTTCGTTCGTCGCCGTACCCAGAAGCGATTTCATCGTCGATTCGGGAAAATGTGCGAAAGTCCGCCGACGACGCTCGTACGTTACTATCGAGTCTACGATTTGTCGCCGAAAGAATCGCGACATAACCAAATCGCGAACAAATGTCTGGCTATTGGCGCGCGTTCGGCGCGAGGTCCGGAACAAAAGGCTACGTGGGAACGGTACGCGTGCGCCGTCGCTATCGAATTCACGCCCGTGAGCGACGACGCGGCGCGCGCCCCGATCGGCCCGACGCGCGTAACCCGCGTTTTCGGTCTCGAGGCGACCGTAACGCTCGAATTGCGGGGATCCCGCGAGAACGATTGTCAACGACGCGTTCCTTGGGACGACGCGGCGACGGCGCGCCTCGTCGCCGACTCGGACCGCGGAAACCGCGGCAGCGTTTTGAGCGGCGCGAAACTCGTACATAAACGTCCGGGCGTGTCGGCCGGGCTCGGACCGCGAACATTCCTCAAGGTCTACGGCGGCGCGGCCTTTTCGCCATACCAACTCCGCGAAATGTTGGGCGATCGAAACGCGACGTCGAAGGCCGGCGCCGTGTTCGTCCGTTATTTGCACGAATCGACGCAGACCGTAGCCAACGCCTGGCGAAAACGCCGCGGCACCACGGCGACGGGATACGCCCGCGTACCCGCGGCATCGTTGGATGAGAGCGAAGACGGCGAAGGACGTTGCGCCGACATCCACGCGAACGACGTGATTTTCTTGACGGACGGCTCGGAATCGGGCATCGATTCACCGTCTCCCGAAACTACCGCGCGTTGGCGTAAAAAATTTTCCGAATGAGTTACGAAAATACTAACCGAGGCTGTCGCGGCTTCGCCCCATACGGCGCGATGGATCGTGGCTACGCGACACGCGCGCGACCTCCTCGCACCGCTTCCCGGAACGGAATTTTCGCACAGCCGCGGCGAATTAAAACGCGTCGCCGTCGTCGCTCGAATGAGCGCGTTCAGACGCGACGCGGCGTTAAAACTTATTTTAGCCGACGCGCGTCATGCGGCCGCCGCGGCCGATTTGGGACCGCGCCGCCGCGGAAGCGGCCGAACGCCGACGAAGCCGCGACGTCGAAAACTCGCGTCGGCGGATACGTAGAAGCCGACCCGTTCGGTTCAGATAGCGAGGACGACGACGCCGAAACCGGCGCGACGCCTAACGACGAAGTCGACGACGCCGCTCCGTTTCGCCAAACCCTTATTCCGCGCCATTCGCGCCGTATTTTCCGACCGCGTTTCCTTCATCGACGCCATGGTAATCGTGGGTCAAGATCCCAACCGCGGTTGCCGGCTCGACGACGCCGCCAAAGATCGTTTAGGAGTGGGGAAACTCGACGAAGAACGCGTCAAACATTGCAATTTACGCGCTACGTGGGAAACCGGTTCGAGCGACGATCTCGAAACTCTGCTCACCTACTGTTTAGTGGACTCTATCCTCGTTTGGCGTCTACTCGTCTCTTGCGCCGTCGACGATTTCTACACGGTCATATCCGTAACGACCGGCGTTACGCTCGAGACGATCGCCAAACGAGACACGACTGACCGCGTTTTCGGTTTGTTGGCGCGATTCGGTTTCGACGACGACGTCGTGTCGGTCGATTCTACGATGGTGCGCGACGACGCGCCCGTCTTCGCGCCCGGATTCCGCTACACGGACGCCGATTTCAAACGATTACGCCCCTTGGCCGGGATGACAATCGACCAACGCGGCTGTTTTTACGCGCCGCATTTGGCGGCCGACGTGGGCGCGTCGTACCCGTCTATTATGCGCGGTCGTAACGTGTGCATAACTTCGCTCGTCGAATACCGGAGCGAATTGACGCGACGCGGTATGGACGAAAAAGCGGGCGACTTCGCGACCGTTACCTTGCGAAATATCGCGCCCGATTTCACGCACGCTTGCGTCGCGGGCGCGTGTCACGACGACGTACTCTCCTGTAAATTCGTCCAAAGTCCGCGATACGTATCGCGCGACGTCTATTTTTTGACACGGTCGCGCTACGTCTCCCTCGCGAAACGCATTTCGGAAACGCTCACGGCTTTGCGAAACGATTACAAACGTCGCGGAGACACGCCGGCGCAATTGGCCATCAAATTACTTAATAATTCGACTTACGGCGTGTTCGTCCGCATTGTCGGCGGCGCGGTAACGTATTACGGACGTACCGATCTCGCGGCCGTCTCCGATATGGCCGCGAACGAGTTCGATATGTACGTCTCGACAGGCGACACCGACGGTTGCGCGATTTCTTTCGTCGACGGAAACGCCGCGATGACGCTCAGCGCGGTAGCGCGACGAGTAGGATTCGACGCCGCCGCCGGGAATCCCGCGCCTTCGGTCGTCGCGCTCTTTCGCGCGCTTTACGCGCTCGCCGACCGATTCGCGATATGTTGTAACGGAGGGACTTTACCGTGGGGCGAAGTACGCGCGGCGCTTCACCCGTACCCGGTGGCGATAGAAATCGAAAAACTCTTCACCTACGTGTTCGTCATGTTCAAGAAAAAGTATTTCGGCCAAATTCTCACGCCCGACTACCGTAACGTAGCGCGTATGTCGGGAAAGAGTAAAGGCGTAGTGCGACTCACGGTGTTACTAGGACGAGCGTTACAGGGACTGTTGGCGCGTCGCGAAATTTTCGATCTCGTCGAATTCGTCGGCGATCTGTACGATATGGCCGGGTTCGAGTTGACCATCGAGGAACGCGCGCGCGCCATCGAAGCGTCGTACGCGGCGATGGAAGATTGCGAAGGAATGGCGAAATTTATCGCGCGCCGCGACGACGAAACGCGCACCATGGGCGGATTCGTCGTGCCGCGCTCGTACCTCGTGTCGGAGGAAAAAGTCACGGACATGAACGAGCTCAAAACGCCGGCGGCTAAGCGCGCGAAGGTAACTTGTTTCATCGACGGAACAGACGCCGAATCGGCGCCCGCGTTTATCGACGTGGTGCGGTCGTCCAAAGTAAACGTGGCGACGTACGCGCGAACGATTATCGACGTGTTGTTGGACGGCCCCGAGGTTCCCGAAGATCGCGCCGCGCGTGTGGAACGTCGCAATCGACGACTCGGCTACGCGAAAGCGCGCAAAATCGCGGCCGCGGCGGCGAAAAAAGCGCATCGCGAAGCCGTCAAAAAAGCCGTCCCCGCGCGTATTCACATCACGGGGATGCCCGATCGATGCCTGGGCGGGGATCGTAACCGATTCGCGCCGACGCCTCGCGAACGACGCGCGCTCATCGACCTCGGCGAGTATATCGACTCGCGCGAAAAACTGGTCGCGACGTCTCGTAAGAACGGTTTCGTCGCCGCTACGTTCCCGTCGCGTCCGGCCGGCTGTACGGCCGAAACGTGGGCGCACGTCGAACGCTTCCTCGAATCGTCGGGAACCGGCATTTCGCCTTTTCCGCCGCCGGCTTTCGTCGATCGAGCTTTCGCCGTGTCGAGTCTCGACGATCTCGGCGAACCGGTATCGCGAGACGACGCGCGAGCGCGGATCGTTTACTCGACGGCGGCGCGCTGCGTACGCCTCCGCGACGTGTACGAATCGTGTTGGCGCGCGGGCCGTCCGATCTACTACCTGCGATTCTGGATCGCCGGCGAAGGCGTCGGTAGACTCGAGACGCGCGCTAATCCCGACGATGCGCCGTCCGACGCGGATCGCCGCCTTCGCCCGTCCTATTCGATAATGTCGACCGCGACGTCCGTGAGCGAGTCCGTTGCGGTGGCGATAGACGTTCGCGAATACGCGCGACAGACTCGACGATCCCTTTTCGTTATCGGCGGCTACGCATCCGAAGCGTTATACGCGACCAATTCGGGTTCGTACGTCGATCCCGAACCGGACGCGTTATCGATCGAGACCCGCCTCGACGCGCTCACCGACGAATTGATCGAACCTTTACGCGACGCGTTATGTCGTTTCGACGTCGATAACGATAAAAACGCGGATCGTCCTTCGCTCGAAACGCGCGTCGGAAACGACGCGGCTTCCTTGACGTTCGCGTTACGACGTTTCGCCGATTCGGGACCCGTAGAAAATGAGTTTATTTTACCGATAAAGCGTCCGTACCGCGCCGACCGCGTCGACGATGACCGAGATTCGTGGGCGTTAACGCCTCTGATTCGCGCTACGTTCGACGCGCGCGACGCGATCGATTTTTTCGATCGTCGACTCTCGCGTCTCGCGCGTCGTCCTCCCGTTGTGGCGTTGGTTATCGTCGCTCGCGCGGGAGGGGGTATGCGTTTGGAATTCGACGAAGACGTCGGGGAGAACGCTCGTCGAGCATCGACGGCCGATCGCTTCGACGCGCATCCGGCCAGATTACCCCTCTTCGGCGAAGCGCGGATTGAACCCGTTGACGCCTTCGCGACGATGAACGGAAAAGGTCGCGCGCTCACCACTCGAAAAAGACGAACAGTTCCGGGTGAATCGACGACGTCGTGTTCGGCACCCAAGAAACATCGTTCCGCATCTAACGATCGTACTCGATCCAAAACCACCACCCTCCCCACGAATAATCGCGAGAATATTTTAAAATTTCTCCCTCGACCAACTACCTAATTATTAAACGACTAATTTTTATATTATCCGTACCAATAAAAACATTTTAGAACCTGAAGTGTGTGTTGCGTTCGTTATATAGAACGAGAAAGTTTTGATAAAACTTTCCTTTCTATTCAATGTGGCTGGGATAATCGTCTTTTTTACAAATAAATCCATACGTCACGAATAATTCGACCGTTATATATGTGAAATTTAATAATAATATCTATCCGCGCAGTTTATCATTACCCCCTTATGACTCGATTTCGTTATCCATGTTTTCTTAGAAATAACTTTTCCCAATTTTCATACACATTTGATCTAAGAATACGTTATGGCGTGTATACGTTATATAAGAGATACGTTCCGAACCGTCTACGATTAGGATTGTATACGATGTAAATGATGTACGTTTTAGCTAATGTACGATCCCTCAAAGTTACGCATAGTCAAGGTTACGCAATGACGTGCACCGGAAATAACACCGTTTGTCGACAACGGGGACAGCATGAACGTGTTGAGTCGGGAGTTATTAATCTTTAGCCAACGTCGACTAACATCGAAATTAATTGACCATGTGTAATGGGATGAAAAATGGGACCAGACATTCACTGTCGAGTATGACCGTTGGTCGAGACGACTACGATGAAATGAAATGAAATTTTATTGATTTATAGTGCCCTTTTAACACATGGCTATCAAAGACACTTTACAAATTTAT